>OY776111.1:232874618-233079618 GCA_963675035.1 Allygus modestus
TTACCAGATTGTTATGGTTAAGCTTTTTTAACTGTCATGTCATTCTGATGTTATCTAATTTATGATTTATTATTATATAAAAGCCTGAAGGTTCCACTACAACAACCGGTTATATAAGATCAGACCCCTCGCTTTTTGCCTTCTTCGGCAAATTTCCCCCCATCTTATATTCAATGCTCAATGCTCGTGAACTACTGTTTATAAATATTTTTTAGGTATACGAGGGAGAGTCCAGATTTTATTACTCTACAGCTGTTATCAAGAAAGGTACCTTAACTGACATAAACAACATAAGGCAAATCAGAGGCAAGAAGGTCTGCTTCCCCGGGGTTGGCTCCCTTGCTGGCTGGATCATACCTGTTTATGAGGTAAGTTAAGTATATTAACACTTTCGCTGTGCGGCACTCATCAGTGAGTGCTCTAGTTCCTTGCCGCCATGCTGCGTGCTCATGGGTGAGTGCCGGCGTCACCTACTTTCCACTCTTGTTTCTATGCAGTGGCGTACCGGTAAGAACGGGTATTTTTATGTCATCGTTTAGTTAGGAATGCGAGCTTTACCGTAGTGTAGGTTGTTACTAAATTTCCCCAATATCTCAGCTGTAAACGGACTTCCCCGCATTCAAATTCGTCCAACTTAGTCCCTCTAGGTGGCACCCTTGGTTGACTTCTGCTATCTGGATTGTGATGCTGGTGGCGTTTGATAGAACTACGTCCAGTTGTGTTGTAACACAGTAAAGCACCGTAGAGCGTTTTTGTCATTTGTTAGCCAGGAATTCAAAGTGTGACCGCACCAATTGGAACAGTTACATTGTCGTGGGAACCCGTCCCGAGTGTGCCCCGCAGCGAACGTGTTAACTGATACGTCCGACAGAAGGAAATCAGGTCTGCTACCCTGGGTTTTGGCACCCTTGCTGACTGGTTCATACTCATGGGCTATATGAGGTGAGGCCAAGTACCTTTACTGATACACCCAGCATAAGGCAAAGAAGCTGAGATCTGCTTTTTTGGAGGTTAGCAGTAGTTTTCTAAACTGTTTGCCATGGATGTTTCTTGTAGGCGAGTCAATCGATGAATGATTAAGGATTTTTCAACCTGGTTCTTTGCAAGGTGGCGGCTCTATAATTGTTTACAAGGTTTATTTACAAATAATACATATATCAATTGATTTATTTATTTACAATAATACAAGTATAATTTTTCATTGCAGAAAAGCTAGTTAGTGCACTTGCAAGCATGTTTGTTATACCTCCCTTTAAGATAGAGGATGTTTCCGTTGTTGCCAGGGGGAGCTGTCCTGTTGTGTGCGTAGCTTGATGAGTGATGTGCCCATTACATTTAATTTTGCCTTATTTAACTGCCTCCCCCATATAATATTTGGACTCCCGATTAGTTCCCCGATTTTCAGTCTTAACTATAAGCACTCCCTTGCTTTTGTAAGCATGATTTTTTCACTTTTAAACTTTAAATGAAAAGTTAAATCTTTGTAGCTAATGTTATTTTTAATCAACCATTATACAATTTGTACGTTATTTGTGATTAATGTTGCAGCTGATGAGGAATGGAGGCCTGGATATCACCGATTGCAACAATCATGTCAAAAACGCCATCAACTACTTCGGCCCTAGCTGCGCGGTCAACTCCCTCATTGACAAAAACAATCCCATCGGTAATTTAATATACCTAGTATTTGAAAATTGGGTCTTTTAATAAGGGTTACATACTTTTACAGATTAAAAGCTTGAATTTAAATTAATGTACCTATTTGAAAATTGTAGACAGGAGAATTTGATGCTCCTTGGCCAGAAAATCTTGATCTTTTACTTTTTAAATTCCATTCATTTGGAGGATATAAAGTACAATTCTGAATAAAAATTCCCTGTTAATATCATATTTTGTATATAGTTAAACAGTATTTTTTCTTTTTGTGTTTTAACTCCTTATCATAATAATTTAAGCTTTGGGTGTCTCGGTAAATAAATCTACAGTTCTAGCCGATCGATCTTAATAGTCGGCACATCTTTGGGAAGCTCTCTTTGAGCAGGTTTCTGCTGGAGGAATTTAAGTAAGGTATTTTACTCAGAAGAACGAATTTGAGCACATTCTGCGCAGCCTCCAAATGACGCCACGGTGTTTATTTGATGAGCTGGTTTACAGTGACAGCTGAAGTTACTCTCGGCCAGAGCCTATCCAAAAACTAGGGGTGTGCGAGAACTCAAAACTTCCAAGTTTTCGGCCGAGTATTGAAATACTCGAACTATACTCGAAATTTCGAGTGAGTATTTTCCGCCGATTTCCGGACGATCGATAACGATTGCAATCGGCCAAAACGCTTAGTAAAGGCCGCAAAAAACGATCGCATCACGTAAAATTGGCCGAAAATGACGATTGCGACCGGCCGCATCATGTAGTAACGGCCGCAAAAGGCGATCACATCATGTAAAATCGACCAAAAATGACGATTGGACCGCGTAATTTTGGCCGTAAATGACGACAGAAAATATAATATCGGCAAAAGTGGCGACCGGACCACTTAATATCGGCCGTAACTAACGGTTTCATCATCTAATATTGACTATAGGAGAAGTATGGATCAGGTGATATTGGCCAAATGACAACCGGTCCGTGTTTTATCGGCCAGAAACAAATGTCAAACCGCATTTTGTTTGTCAATACGTAATCCAGTTTGATTGTACTGGCTAAAACTTTGTATTGCTTCTCATGTATTAGTTAGAAAACATGTTTAGATTATCAAATCTAGAGTGGTATTTCAATCCCATTATTCTATTTTAAACTTCAAACTTATGGAAAATACTCACTCAAAAATACTCGAAACTCGAAAGTAATTGGCACTACTCGACTCTACTCGATTCAAAAATCACTACTCGCACACCCCTACCAAAAACCCAGGTTGGGATCAGAACGTCTACCCTAAAGTAGACCGTTACCTGATTTTTTGGATAGGCTATAGCCGCTGCTGAAGTTTCCCATTGTTGAAAACTCGTTCCTAAAAAAGCGCATCACCTGACTACCCCATGTACCCCATTCCTTCACATAGGATAGTCAGAATACCTTGGCGATGCGCTTCCGCCTCCAGATGACGTCATGCTATGATACTGATGTCACATTTTAGCGAATTTCACCTATAGGGAAGAAGCTATTACCGTAGGTCTCATGGTAAGACTTAAGCCCGAGACCATGACAACTTTTTGTTTTGAGGTCCCCAGATGTCAAAAACACTATTCGTTCAGATTTATAAATATGTGTATATGTGTGTGTGTGTGTGTGTGTGTGTGTGTGTGTGTGTGTGTGTGTGTGTGTGGGCATAGGTACGCTTACGAGGACAATGACGTGAAATTTCAACGTGCTTACGAGGGCATTTTTGCTTGCGAGGACCGGTAGGCGGTCCTCGCAAGCAATTAACCCTTGATTCGTAATCCTGGATATACAAAACATGTAAAAAAGTTATTTTTGAAAAAATGTTGTCGGACCTCGTAAGCTACCCTAAGTCCGAGAGCGTAGTTCACAGTTATAGCACCACGTCGCGCTACCGTCGTCGACTACGATACATCAACCCGCATCATGCACAGTTTCCGGGGACCAGGTTGGGATAACTCTGTACGGTGTTAACGAGGACCAGGCGTTCTCCCTTGTCAGTGCGCCCGTAAAACCCTCTTGTGAGGACCGGCCAGGTAACACTTATTGTAGTCCATATGTTTCTCATTCGAGGAGCATCTCTGACTAAATCTTGTGCCTATGTACACCCATCTTATAAGGACCTTGTCTTTGAGAAGGCAATGCTACCATTCACTATGCTTAATTTTTTATGTTATTGAATTTGTGGCCTCATAAATTATAAATGTGCACGGAATTTTGTTTAGTAAACCTTGTCCCTAACATAAAAAAATCATTGTAATAAATATTTAAGTAAAACCATTTAAGTGGTCCTCGTACGGTTTCCACACCGCCAAATTCCTCACACAATACCCTATGCTCGTATTACATAGGTTGTTGCTAGTTTCAAATATCTGAAAGCAAGTCACCAACTATACAGGGTGAGTTTTAAATGAGTCACCGCCTACATTTTTCCACATTTATGAAGATATCGACCCCCGATCATTGTTGACCAACTTATAATACATTTTGACTTAGTTAATATTTTTGGCCGCCATATTGGATTCAACTATTTATTTTTAAATGTAAAGGTGGGGTTGTGACTCATCTTATAGAAGTATTTTACAGTGAACACAATGCTGCAATCCGGCTTTGAAAATCATTATTCGTTCTCAAGATAATGGTCAATTAAACAAAAATAATTTTGGAGAGAGTTTTAAAGGTTCTAACCATAAACATGCCCATATTCTCATAATTAAATAAAATAATTACCATGAACTACTACCAATCATTGATGAGTGGCATTCACTTCATTTTTAGCGAATTTCCCCTATAGGGAAGAAGCTATTACCGTAGTCGGCATGGTAAGACCTAGGCCCGGGACCATGATAACTTTTCGTTTTGAGGTCCCCAGACCCCAAAAACACCATTCGTTCGATACTGTATATATATATATATATATATATATATATATATATATAAATCTCACTATCTATTCAGCTGCCATACGAATTTCGGTTAAGTAGCTGCCACCTCAAAGGTTAGAGTATGTTTAAGTTTTAACGTGTATTGTTACTCAAAATTACGTTATTAATATAACTATTAACTTATTTTCATAATTTTTTTATTGTAACTATGTGTATCAAAACCCATGTAATTTGACTGCCCTAAGTTTACATTTGATTCGGCGCTCCATGTATGTCTAGCAGTCAAATGACTGCCAGCTATGATACTTCATAAATATTTCGCGTTATTTCGCTGCCACCACTGTTGCCAATTCGTCTTGACGATCTTCATGGAAACGTTACGAGCATAATGGACAAAATTAGCTCTCCTCTCGCTGCTTTAACGTAATGTATTAATGCTTTAATTAATGTATTATTTCGTATCTTAAATCTCCTAACTGTTATCATTGTCCAAAGCACTGGAATGGCAGCACGAGAACGTCTTTCGTTATTGAAGTAGTTAGATACTGACACATTTCATTGCATCATGAACAATCTAAGGTCAAATAAAAATATATAACATTTTATTATTAATTTTATATTGACTTGTTCAACATTTTAAATTATATACATCATAAGTAGAAAGTTAGTTGCGTGAGTGGTTGTTTTACGTGGTCTGTTTACGTCTAACACCGATAACAGCACGGTCGGTAAGCGAGGAGTCGGACCATCTAAAGTCGGATTAGTGTAGTTCTAATATAATTATATTCTCTACTTATAAAACTGATCTAGGTATAAATAATATATAAAGGGGTAAGAATGTCCGGAAATAAGAAACCTAATAATTACGGAAACATAAGGCCCTTCAGTGCTATTTTGTTGTAGGTAGGCTTTGCTTGTTTATCCCAACCAAGGTTGAAACGAAATCAATTTGATATATAATTTCTATTTCAGGGGAACGGAATAACATATTTTTTCCTCAAACAGTGATGAACCTTTAGGCAAATAAATTTTTGTACCTGCATTAATATCGCAATTCCATGGGTTCCATAAAATTCTTGTGTTCGTTTTGATAGTTTATAAGTAGGTTTTACATTTTGACGCAATGTAATCCCCTCCACCTCGTTTAGCGGCCATTTTTGTTTTGCAAAGCTAAATATCTTAAAAACGGTAATATTTAGGAAAAAACTGTAAAAAAAAAAACTTGGGTCATTCTGTCATAAAAACAATGGAAGATATTAGGTGTACGATAATAAATAACTGAGATATCGTGATTTTTATAATTTAAAACATGCATTTTTGCCATTTCTTCACTAAAAAAAATGTTTTAACTTATAACAATCACAATTCATCAGTTATTTATAATCCTATAGCCAATATCTTCATTTCATTGGTTGAGGACACTATGACATAGCTTTTTTATTCTTACAGATTTTTTCCTAAATATTACAGTTTTAAAGATATTTAGCTTTGAAAACAAAAATAGCCGCCATTTTAAAATAGTACAAAGTAGAATCTTAATATTTCATGCCAAAATGGGTCGTATTATATGTAATATATGTACCAAGTTTGGATTTGATATCATCAGTCTTTCCTAAGTTATGCCGTATTAAATGGAAAACACATAACAGCAAGATAGACGGAAAACTAAACGTTTTAGGACATAGCTTTATATGTACTTTTTTCTTTATTTTCGTATGAGAAATCATATCCCAAAGTCCTGAATGTTTTTTTCAACATCCTGTATACTTTCAACAGATAAGTAATATTTATGGTCTCGTCTCAAGAGTCTCAAGACAGAATAGTGAGACAAGTGAGAATGGTACAAATTAGTTCGTGCATATTTTTAATGTTGGGAAGAGTGTTCAGAAATAATTTGATCGATGCTAATTTTTAACCTACGTTGATCTATGGTCTGACTGGCCCAGGTATTCCCATTTTTATACTCTTGTTATAAAACAATAATAGTAGCCTCTTTTGTAAAATTTGTATATATGAAATAGCCGATATTCGCGCCAAAAATGTGAAAAATGAACATTTTAATGTACGCTTAACAATATTCTAAAAAAATAAGTTGCATACACTTTTTATGTAGACAGCTTAATTTCACCGTAATTCTTAAATATATAAAAACAACTGCCACTGCGAAAAACAAAAGGTAACTTCAACTAATTTTATCCTTGCTTCATGGGATTGAATTTTATCACAAAAACTATAAATAATTTAATTAGCTTTGAAATTATTGGCCTAGTAAATATATTTGTTAACATGATGGCTTCATAAAGAGCGATTAACGTACCGGACACCACGCCGGGCTTAGCTGCGCCGCGTATTGCGTAGTGACTCAGGCGCTTCTGGCTGTTAGCACGAGTCGGACTGCATATTTATACTTTTGTTTACTGCCCCTACGTTGCTTGTTGAATACTGCCTATGTTCATTAATAACATCATCTTATAAGGTTTGTATTCATCGTTAACAGTGGGTCTTGTCAATTTAGTGTTCAGTTAACCATTGCATTGAGCGGATCGTTGGCATTTTGTGTTTCGTTATAACGTTTTATTTTTTGTACAGGATTTCGGTTGTGTTGTGCCAAGTGCAGTGAAATGCTGATAGTTGTGCTAATTTCATGGATTGTTGAACGAGGGAAATAAAATTGAAGGAAACCTTTAAAAATGGTAAACACTTTTTAATCTGAACTGTTAACTTTACAGTTAGGCACACCTTATAACCAAAAGCTAATAATAATGACTGATTTGAACAGTGTTTGCATAATATGTAATAAGGAAGTCAAAGATGCCGGAGTATAGATAGAAAAGACTAAATCCATAAGTTACTTGCTAATGTCGTTATGGTAAAAGTACATTTTGTATTCAGGAAAAATTATATCAGACCTAGCAATATTAAAGCAGCTTTTAATGCGGAAAATTCGCAATCTTCTAAATCGTAGCACATTCTCAGAGAAGTATAGAAACCACTGTTGTTGGCAAGCATGACTGTTCGTTGTGTGGATAAAAAGTGGTGTCTTCCCCAAAACTTCCTTCTAGATACCAACCAAATTCATGATCTTTCAACGATTTAAATAAAGCAAACGCTCCTTAATGCTTGTGATGATAGAAATTATGATTGTGCCTGTAAAGTTATGGGCCTGTAATTAAGTCCAGGCTTTTATATGTAATTGATTTAATTGCGGCTGAGCCCGGTACCATGGGCAATGTTATAAGAAATTTAACGTATGCAAACCTAAACATATTGAACATATTGTGGCCCACAGAGCCACAGAATAGAAATAGAGAGGACAGCGGGCGCGGCAGGTAAAGCCACGCGAATATCGGTGGTGTGCCCCAATCAGTGGAGGGGAGAGCGGTGAGTCATCTGAGTCCCACGCGTCTTGAGCATACAGTTGCATACAATACAATGTTGACTGTCCGGATCAAGCTTGTATAATCTAATGCTATTCGCTTACAGTCTAATCTAATTATAAACCTTAAATTAAAATTATGGCAATTAAGACTTGTACTATTAAAGAAACATATTTTAAAACTCGTTAACCAGTGGCCTGCCCAAATATTGCCAATACCAGTTGGAAACCCCAAGTATTTAAGCAAGGAAGTATTCAATTCTCTTATGTTGCTTGACAATTCTAACACTAATGTAATTTTCGGATGGACAGTATTTCCTAAGACATTTTCTTGTCCTACAGACCAGAGCGATAGGGATAAATAAACCCATTCGTAAAGAATAAACATCATTTCAAAGTCAATCATTCATATAACACTCCTGAACATCCTCTTACACTAATGAATGACAGAGAGAGCACATTGCGTTGTGTTTACGTCGAGAAGCACGGGCCGAGGCGACACGCGGCAGCTCGTAGTGGCAGCGCTCGAGCGTCGCCGCAACACAATTGATCGCCGCCTCTTCAAACTGATTTTTTCCATTGATCGTAAATTTGTCGAAAAAATATATGTTATGATTTAACTCAAGCTCTCAAACTTTGTCGCTTACAAAACTTTCCTGACCAAACAAAATATTCCTCTATTACTCACTTTTCCATGTTTTAATAGTTAATTTAATAATTTCTTCAAATATTATTAGTTATTAAAAATACAATAGAATAGATTTAAAATTGTTAAGCTTATCAAAATTGAGGAGTACTAACAAATATTATCTACTATAAGTGTGTCTAATCATCATATATTTGGTTTTCTGCAGCTGTGTGCAGCAGTTCCCGGGACTTGCCCGCAAGAGCGGTAGGGAATTGGCTTCACTGCCCATAATGCTTGTTGGATAAACGTAGCCCCTCTATTTATATTCTTTGCTCGCTGGGACGGCCTTTATCATCCGAGACTGTAGAGTTATTTAATCTGCATACAAATTACCTTGGAAATGACAATGAGTGCCAGTATTCACTACAAGATTAAGAGAGATTGTAGTTGAATTAAGTGGTTCTGATATAGACTATAGTGATTATTATCTCAAGTCAAAACTTGTCAAGTTTTTCAAAGATATAATTCCCGCCATTTTAATTTCTTATAAATAAATTACTAAACTAATTGCAATTACTAAACACTTGTTGGCTTAGTTTATTTTAATAAAATTAAACACTGTCCTGCGGTAGTTTGCTTGTTTTCAATGCTTATCATGTATACTTTCCTTATTTGTGTTGTTCAAATTACGAAAGAGTATGTTGTTAATACTTTTGTCGTTCCAAAGTATAGCTTATTCGTTTTCATTGAATTATAACATACTAGTGGCTTGAAGGGGCCATTGCCCCTAGCCTTTCTCCAATATATGCCTTATTTAATTTTTTTACTCTTTAAATGCTGAGAAAAATAAAAATATAAAGCCGCATTTACACTATAAAACATGTTTTATAAACTTTTGTTTGTCAAACATGTTTAATACTAATTTGGTTTTATTAAACTTGAACTTGTGTTTATAAAACTTTTGTCGTACAACATTAATTTTATGCACTAACAAATTATCGAACATGTTTCAATCACAAGCCCGCCCAAAAAACTAAAGTCGCCATGATTGTTTCAAGCGACGAGTGAGGACGCTTTTATTTGGGACAAAATTTGAAAAATCATTGTAAAATACAACGAGCTCGCACGCAGCACGCTGACGTGAGGGAAGTGAATTTCCACATAAAAAACTTTTAACAATCAAAATCAGTGTAAAAGCATTGATTTTACCAAATTTTATCAAAATCTGAAAACATTGTTTTTTTATGTTCTGATGCTCCTGGTTCCATTTACCTGCAATGCTAGGAATACAATTTTGCTCATTAAAAGGTTAGGAGAAGTTTCAGTCAGGCTTGAAAATAGGCTTGAGGTGACTGTGGATGATTAAAATACACCAACAAATGAATAACAGGATTTTCTACTGTAAAACCCCCATAAGACAACGTACTGTGTTTAGTCGATATACATTTTATTTAATAACTCGATAAATATTTGTGCTAGAATGATGTGATAGCTTAAAAATTTCGCCTCACTAATATCCATCTTATTAAATGTATACATTTTAAATCCGGGGCTTTACTGACCTTTTTTGGGCCGAAAACACAACATTTGAAAGATTAATCCCTAAAAAAGGGAGTTACAGTTTTCCGATTGTTTTGCCGAACAAACGTGTCAACGGATTATAGAAAGGAATTTCCCTACCAAGTTTGAAGTAAATCGGACAAAAAATGCGACCACTAGAGTGCAAAAACATATATATAAGGTTTGTAAAACACAAATTTCCTTTGATCTTTACCAACTCCGGTCGGGAAATCTGCAACCTGTTGTAAAACACGCTTGTTGTACAACTTTGTTTAATATTTTTCATTGCATTCTTAAACATGTTCAAATCGATTACTATAATTGGTTGTACAAGTTTATAAAAAAAGTTGTATAGTGTAAACGCGGATTAAGAAGGGTCACATGTTAGTTCGTAAACAAAGACAACCATTTATTAATGTAAACAAAGCAGATGTTTTGAAATCCGCATGTTTTTCTCATGGGGGGTATTTTACGTATTTTATCGTTAGCTGGTAACGTTTTAGAAATACTGTTATTTTTTCCGAGTCTCCGTGATCAATACCTTTAATTTGAGCCGTCTTCCATCATCCTGCAATTTGTCAAACTCCCACAATTTTGACCTCAAAATTTCGCTTACAGAATTATATACTAAGGTTTTTAAGTTTTAATTGTAAGAGGGCTTATGTGAATTCCCACACGCACACGGATAGTCTATGTGGGAATAATTCCATTGTACAGACAATATTTGTAACAAATCACTTTTAAACAGGGCGTAAACCATTAATGTATTTTTCGTGTAACTCATATGGAACATTCATTAAAGTTTATGATACAATTTTAAGCATGCTTACAGTCAATTAATTATATTTCACCTTCGATTAACCAGACTAGAATTAGTTTAAAATAAAAACACTATGACATTGTAACCGATTTTTAGTATATTTAAAACTAAAATTATACATGGTTGAATAAAAATAGAATAAAAAGCACAAAGTAAAAAATTAGCTAACTAACTTTTTTAACTTTATATAAAATATAACTATTGAGTACTAATATATATCCCGTTTACTTTTCATGGTCAAAATTAATACCTCTTAGTTGACTTTTTAAATCCTGAATTTACAGTTGAAAATATTTCTGAGAATTATGTATATAAAATAACAAAAGATCTAAAAAACAAGTCATCAGTTAGCTGGGATGGAATTCCAGTAGAAATATTGAAACACAATGCTCTATTTTTGGCACCTGTTGTGAGAAACATTACCAGCCTTTCCATTAGCAATGGTGTCTTCCCAGAAAAATTAAAATTTGGGAATTTTATTCCAATTTATAAAAAGGGTTCCAAATTAAATAACTATCGACCTGTTTATATCAAAAATCATTGAAAGAGTCATGTATGATAGCCTAAGTCAATATCTTGAAAAAGCTCTTCTTCTATCAAAATCAATTTGGCTTCAGAAAGAACAAGAATACACAAACAAAACTTTCTGATTTTATAAATAGGACCCTGTCAGCCTCGGATGGATAGTGGAATGCAGCTGCTATGTTCTGTGATTTATCCAAGTCATATGAGTGCATCAATAATGAACTGTTATTGCAAAAATAACACGTTGCGTTATTCCAACCCCTAACACGTTGCATATCATATTAAAGAGAAGAAAGAAAGAAAATGAACTCCGCAAACTAGACCTCTCTATGTTTATTAATCTAATGCCAGCTAAAAGTTTATTGATTTTGTTATTTAAACTGCTCAGA
The DNA here is from genome assembly GCA_963675035.1 of Allygus modestus. NCBI lineage: Eukaryota > Metazoa > Arthropoda > Insecta > Hemiptera > Cicadellidae > Allygus > Allygus modestus. The sequence goes on from OY776111.1 coordinate 232,886,455, forward strand.
TTTGCCTCCTTACCAAAAACCAGATTCAAAGGGGGCAAATCCAACTTCCCCTTGATTAGATCTTTGAACGAGACCATTTAAAGTGCAAGAAATACACTTTAAAACATTCTTTGTTTTTGCTAAGAGGTGAATGGAGTCCTTATCCTAATCATAAAATAAATAAATTATCATATTACCTATAATCATATCACCAATGTAGGTTGCGCTAGCACAAAGAATATCAAACAAATAATTTTAACTGTTGTTGTAAATTATTTCTTAGTATTTTTAGGGAGTGGTATATACATTTGATTGGTCTAGTTTGATTTTTTTCCAAAAATCGTGAACGAAACTTGGGATTGTTCCTCTTGAACCGATGAGCAATCAAGTGACTTCAAAGTTTTCAAATTAGACATTATCTGGCAAGGTTTGTAGCGCCTAAACTAAATAGTCTTATCGACGATGTATGATAAAAGTAATCTGTATATGTAATTCTGTAAGCGAAACTTGTAGGTCAAAATTGTTGGAGTTTTGCAAATTGCAGGGTGATCGAAGATGGCTCAAATTAAAGATCTCGATCCCAGAGACTCGGGTAAAATAGCAGAATTTCTAAACAGTTATTAGAAAACGAGAAATCACGTAAACCATCCCCCATAAGAGAAGCATGGGGATTTAAAAACGTCTGCTTTATTTATATTATAACATGTTACTAAGGCCGCCTAAATGTCTATGTTACTTACGAACTGACACGTGTTCCTACTTATATTGTTTTACTTTCATTAGCATGTAAAGAGTAAACAAATCAGACGAGGCAAAATATTAGAGCAAGGTTTGGGGCCATGGCCGGGACCTACGATGGCCCTTTATGCCACTTATAATTTACTTCTTCTATTATTTAATAGCTGGTATCCCGTCCTCCGAAGGGGGTTGTAATGTAGTTATAAAACCAACTTACATTTTACTTACCATTACCATGGTAATCACACACTATATTTAATATCATTATATCATTGTATCATTATATATTTCCCATAAGATTAAAATTGGAACTATGAACAATAAAGTGGCAAAATTCGAATTACAAGAGACAAAAAAATAAGGTTATTGATTTAAAATAGCCTAAATGTAGCTATTGCCAAATTTGCTATTCCACAGAGAAGTAATATGTTACTTCTCTGCGGCTATACGGTCTAAGGTTGTCGTTAAAACAGAAAAAGCATTACTAGGACTTTAAAATTGACGGGATTTCATGAAAAAAGTCTTAAAACTAAATAAATGTATAGGCCTTTTTGTGCTTATTCTTCGCTGTCTGTTTATTTGGAACGTAAATTATTGTAGAGGCCAAATGTGAAAATCTCATTTTATTTAAGATTTTAAAATGCGCCTGATAACTTTCTCATGTTTTATTGAAGTCGATTGATTGCCTCGTATTACCTCGTATATACATTTACCGTAATGGAATTTCTTGTAAGCAATTTTCTCACACATCCCTTAGTAATAACAACACGTAATAAGGTAATGATCAGAGTTATTAAACAATTGAAAAAGTTGTTCTAACCATTTACACCTCAAGAGCAAAAATCGACCCTCTTCAAATTGACACCATCCACCTGTGCAGGTGTAGTATGCAGTATGCACAAGGTAGAGTGTAGAGTGTAGGCGAGGACGTCGCGTCGGTCAGGTCCCAGGTCTTAGTGGCACATGCCCCCTCGTTGTACAAACGGGCACCTACCTGAGTCCGGTCGGCCGAGTTTGTGACACTTCAGTGGTTTCTTTTAAGGACATAAACTTCTCTCTCATCTTTGATACTCGAAGGTAGTTTATGGTGGTGGTGATAGCGACTGCATCTCGGCCATTTGCCTTGTCCGGGAATTTGCCTTTTCTTACTGCACTTGCTTACTATTTGCAGCCGTGATATGTAAATACAAATCGTGCTGATTACTATATAATGAAAACTATTATCGTCATTGTTTAGTTAGTGGAATGTTAACAAAAATTAAGAGGAAATAAAATATAATACATCGTAGTAGCAGTACATGATGCTCAAGCATAACATGAATAGCGGTTGCAGAAAATGTTGAAAATATCAGTCTTCACTATTAGTTATACAACTTCGTAAGCCCTATAGGGAAAATAAGAAAAAACTCAAACACATTTTAGAGTCAAGATTACAACTATACTGAATAGTTAAGATGTCCTGTAAATGTTATAACTAAACTAATTAGTTTTCCCTTAGACAATCAAGTTTTTATTACCGTTATTTCAAAATTTGGTTTAATTTTATATTTTTACAAACAAAAACGGTCGTTTAATCAGTTATCCCATATCGAAGTAAGTATTTCTACGCAGTAACTATTGGACAGGCCTGCTTATTATACATCTAAACAGAGACAATTTAGGACCGGGGACACCGAGCTATGCTCGTTGATATTTGATTAGTTTCGTAGGTGAAACATATGTCTATAAACAATCTTAATTCAATGGGTCTGGTCACCGTTTTCAAGAAATCATGTGTTGATACTTTACCTTATTTAACTGCTACTTTGACAGTTTACTGGTTAATTTATTCCCAGCTGTTATGATTCTTTTCTTTTTATTTGAAACTCCATAAGTCCAATATTACAATTTTCCATTTTCAAATGAGATTTTTAACCAAATATGAATTTCCATGGGGCTGAGGTTTTTACCAATCGTACTTTTAGGTCCAAACGAATCTAATTCCAAAGTTTGAACAAATTGTTCCGCTGGATTCCGAGATAAATTATGCAGACAGACAGACATTGCTCATATCAGAGTAAAGGATTGGCCCTCAACATATCAATTATTTGATAGTTTTTTTATTCTGTATTATCATGTAGAATATTTTCAAATACATTTTATTATCCTCCACATTTATTATATTTGGGTGTGGAATCTTAAAACATATAGCCAGTGCTACATTTTAGTTACACCTCGTATATATAATTTGTTCTAAGGTTATTATTAATTTCAACAGAACATAAATCGTTATATTATTGTAGAATTTTCGTGTATAAATCGCTTATAGTAATATAGTTGTTACAAATTGAAGTAAACGGTATTGTACCTAAAAATGTGATTGGTGAATCTACATTACCGATACAAATGAAGCAGGTTTAGTCAGAAACTCCAACGATTTGGAGCAAATACGTTCAACTTATATTGATTTCAACAGAACATAGTCAAGGAAAATAATCAAACTGCTCGAATTTTTTGAGCAATAAGAAAATGCAAATGCATGATTTATTTGGAAAGCGTTGAGTGGTCTAACCGATTCACAGACAAGAGGGCGGGAAGTATGCAGGCTCGGAAATATCCCGGGCCTCGAGTGAGTACAGAAAATTATGATGGAAGATAACAATCTTTGAACATCTGCAAGTGAGTCAGGCCAGATGTGTTTTGGCTGCCACTTGCGCGGCAAAAATTTATAATCGGGATGCGTATTCATCTTAACAATGTTGCCACTTTTAGGCTGCCGAGTCCACGGCAATTATTTATAGGAACATACTCGTGGTGTATCCTTTAAAAGCAGCAGCGTTCCATGTGGTAGAATGGCGAACTACATTTTGTCATACACCTATAAAAAATACGTTATTTGGCTGCCTCTTCAAATCTTCAGGATTTCTTCCTGCCGGCTTCCTCAGTTGATTTAACATGTGATGTGCATTTGGCGGCCGGATACGGCAGCCAAGTGCACCGGCCGCCATGTTAAATGCGGTTTTCACCATGAAAGGCAGCCAAATGCCGTATGATATATATATATATATATATATATATATATATATATATATATATATACATATATATTGCCGTAATTCTTGCTTTGCAGATGATACGGCAATGTGCTATCGAGAAAAAGATAAAAACGATTTAAATATCAGTATGCAAAGTGATCTGGACAAGCTTAAACTGTGGTTCATTAGAAACAGAATGGTATTAAGTACGAAGACAAAATTCATTAATTTCTCTCTGAGGAGTAAAAATGTTGAAAATATGATCATGTTTTTTAAATGTAAATCTTGTCTGTTGTCACGTGATCAGTCATGTGAAGAGTGTATCAAAATTGAGCAGGTACAACATATTAAATATTTGGGGGTTATTTTAGACGAAAGGTTAAATTGGAAAGAACACGTCTCTAAGATTAAAGGGTATTTCTATGCAGTTCTCAGGAAGTTTTATTTTTTGAGATTCTTATGTCCGTTATCTGTTTTAAGAACTGTCTATTATTCCCTTGTAAATTCAAAATTACAGTATGGTATATCTTGCTGGGGTGGGACTTATTATTCCACTCTCTACCCTTTAATTGTTAGTCAAAATAAAATAATCAGAGTTATGAGTGGAGCAAAGAGGAGGGATTCATCCTTTCCTTTGTATGTGTCACTGAAGATCTTCCCTCTTAGATATTTATACATCTATCGTGTTCTTCGAATTTTTTTGTAAGAGGAGGCCATCTGCAGGGTAACGTAAATGTCCACTCTGGAAGGTTGCAAAATTTAAATCGAGTTTCTGTCCCGTTTCCTAGAATAGAAGCTTATAAACGATTTTATACATTTTCAGCTCCAAAATTATATAATTTTCTACCCATTTCAGTAACATCTTCAATAACAATTTCTTCATTTGCTAAAAGTCTGAAAACATGGTTATTAACAAATAGTGATGTTGAGAAATTCATAGGCTGATGGGAACTGTCTTGCTTTTTTTTTAAGTTTTACCTATGCACCCTTGAGTTTTGCTCAATTTATCTGCATCTTTACCAATATGCTGTTTTTAAATATTTTATTTTTTTCTATCTACATAGTTTAAACGTATGTTTGAGTCTACTCATTATTATTTGTGTTTAGGCTTATTGTGTGTTATATAATTAATATTTATCATTGTGTGGGTATAAAGAGATATGTTATTGTTTTGTAGCATTCTTTTTATATTTGTTACACCTATTTTTATTTAGTTTTATAAGGAGTGTTTTTTCCTAAATTATTGTTGGAATTGTTTGAAAGTTATTACAACTGTTAAATTGTTATGTATTAGGCACTGAAAAGATGTATCATTTAATGAATTTTTGTTTAATAATCTGTAATTTGACCGGGAGTTTCTGGCACGCTGCACGTTGCACATTTATTATAACTTGATGCCACCTCTGCACAGCTAATGCTAAAGAGGTGGCTATCCATAATGTACTGGCTAATAACTGTGTAAACATAAGGTATTTATTGTTTAGTATATATTTGAAAGCTATCTAATTATAGTTTTCTAGTGCATAATTTTAATGCTTATTGTATTGTACATTTATGGAAATAAAGAATTTATTTATTTATTTTTTATATATATATATATGTGTCCGTGAGCACGATAACTCTCGTAAAAATTATCCGATTTTGATGAAATTTGGTATACACGTGTAAAGCAACATTTATGACTTTAAGTTCGAAAACCAGCCAAATCACTCTATCCGAAGGGGTATTTTGGGGGGGTTTTGTACCCCAAAAATGGGTTTTTTGAATTTTTTATATATAATTTTGGAAATAGTCAAATTTTAGTTTTTACCATTGGATTCAGCTTAAAAAAATACACAATTTGGTATTTTGATCATTTCTCTACGTTAGTTGGTTACCGAGATATTGAAAGTGCTAAACACAGTACGTTGTCTAATGTTATTCTTATGGAGGAAAAGAAAATTTTTATATCTCGCTTATTTACGAACGTATACTGACGAAACTTGGTATACGGCTTCATCTGGTTGTGGACCATTGATATTTGCTCAAAAAAACATTTTTTACCAAAGGCTCCCTTAGCAGCAAACCTGCGTACTCAGCCCCATGTTATTCTTATGGAGAATAAGTAACGTGTTATCTCCCTTAATTATGAAAATAAATTAATGAAATTTGGTATGTGGCTTTACCTAAATGAGTTATATTGATATTTGTATAAAACCCCATTTTTTGTGTTCCTTCCTTCAGCAAACCTGCATACTCAGCCGCCATGTTATTCTTATGGAGAATAATTAAAATGTCATAAATCGTTTATTTATGAATGTATAATGATAAAACTTGGTATGTGGCTTTATGTGGTGTTAAGATACATATATATGCATTGGAAATTCGCTGAGTACGCAGGTTTGCTGCTACGGGGGTATTACAAAATTAAAATGTTTGGCCGCCATCTTGGATCCACCATTTTGGAATAAGACAATTTCTTTTTTATCTAAAATTAGGATTGTGACCCATAATTTCCAACTGTTCTTCCACGCTGAAATAAATGCCGCAACCTGTTTTTAAACATCACCTACTGTTTTCATGATACTTTCACTTTTTTAAATGTTTAACCGAAATCTTTTAATATCATTGAAACGAAAGGTGATATTCGAAAACGGATTGCGGAGTATAAAAACAGTTGTAAATGATGGGTCACAACCCTATCTTTACATTTGAAAAAGTATCTTATTCTAAAATGGTGGATCCAAGATGGCGGCAGAATTTTTTAAATTTGAAAAATCAAGCAAGTGCCACTCAACAATGATTAGTGGTAGATTTTGGTCATTATTTGATATAATGATGAGAATATGGGAATGAGTAGTATGTGTGTATGTAGTATCTATGTGAGGTATGGACCTTCACCTTTTACCTTTTACCTCCAAAGTCCGTCCCGAGGACCGTAGTGGTATGGGACCCGTCAAAAAGTAGAATGGAACTTCAAAATTCTATCCAAAACTAATTATTTTTTATTAGCCAATATATTGAAAACGGATAATGATTTTTAAAAAACTGATTGCGGCATTGTGTTAACCGTAAAAATGTATTTCTATATGATGGGTCACAACCCCACCTTTAATTTAAAAATAAATAGTTGAATCCAAGATGGCGGCCAAAAATATTAACTAAATCAAAATGAAGTATAAGTTGGTCAACAATGATCGGGGGTGGTCCAGAGTTGATATCTTTAGAAATGTATAAAAACTACTAATTTAAAACTCATCCTGTATAATGTCAAGATACAGGACCTCGATGCACTCATTGGCTTAGTATTACATTTTATTTTTAGCGAATTTTCTATGCAATAGTGAAATATTAGAATGATCTGTGAGCTGAGGGCCCAGGCCCACCATATAAATTCCTAACCTGATCTCTGAACCCTTGTCGGGGTTCCTATAAACCGTATATATGTTTATATTCAGTGTGTCGATTTGTTATGCTCACTATTGGGATCTTGAAAACTGTAGAGATACAATTAGGTTCAATTACAGTGCGAGTATCGAAATAAAGTGACTGGCAGAACGGCCCGGCCGCACGGCGACCAAACATTCTATTTCATAACCTCGTTGTAACGTAAAACACATGGTTAGACATTTCCAATAAACGTTATAAAAATAGTCAGCTAAACACGTTTTTGCAGATATTTTTAAAGATTTTGTTTTTATACATTCCGATGTGTTTATATTAATAGTTATATTTAAAAAATACTAATTGTGACATTTTAAATTGTAATTCCTGTTTTTGTTCAGCGAATTTCCCATATAGGGGAGAAGCTGTTACCGCAGTCGGCATGGTAAGATCTAGGCCCGGGACCATGATAACTTTTCGTGTTTAGGTCCCCAGATGCCAAAAAAACCATTGTCAAAACTGCACATATACAGAGTGGGGACCGCGTCTAGGTGTCACCCCGTCAACCTGTCACCCCGACAAACCGTCACCTTTTAAAACAGGTTTTGAGGTGACGAGTTGACGCGCATCGTCCCCGACAACCCGTCACCATTTGAAGGAGGTGACAGGTTGTCGGGGTGACACCTTGATGCGAGCGTGCGAGGTGACGGGTTGTCGTGTACGGAGGCGTCTAATCGTCACCTCCAAAGAGAGGAGGTGACACCTTGTCGGGGTTACACCTTGACGCGAGCGTGAGAGGTGGCGGTTTGACGTCGATTCAACCGACAACTTGACACCACAGCAAATCGCCACCCCGATAGGCTCCTCCCTTTGAACTAAAATTACATATTTGCACACATAATCAATTCGTTTAACACTGCAATAGAGAGAGCTTCTTAGACTTTATATTTGGTCTGGTCCAACAAAACCGCTGATGATTTTTGTGGTGAATGGTTCCATCAGTGGTTTTAAAATTTATAATGCGTGAATTCTACTAAACGTATTTTTCAGCTTGCTTCAATGCTGTTTGTCATGTTTATAATAATTCTAAGGTAGTTAAAAAACTTTCGCAATACCGCAGAAGTAGTCATTATAGAAATGATTTTGCAATTTCGTCAAAACGTCATCGAAAAATTTGAACACAATCCCCTTAGTAGTTAAAAATAAGTTTCACTGGGGGGTGACCATAATGAAAATGTGTTTCATGTGCAAGCTGCAGTTGGTTTATACGCATAAGGCAAGACATTTTTCAAAGCGTACTCACGCGTACTCATTCGTGTCTATATCATTGCATTTTTTCCGTTACTAGATGGGATCTGACGAAATGTTGTTGAGTTTGTCATTACGTATTGCTAGATTCAAAGTGATGTGATTGATTATCGTGGGAATTTGATCAATCCCGCAAATCACACTTCGCATAGAATTTACATATTATTTATTTTCTATGCCGCCTTCATGAGAAAAGTTGAATAGTTGAAACCACTGATATGAAAAAAATTGTAGTATCTAAAGAACCGTTCACCGCAAAAATCATCTCTCTAACCAATGAAATAACTGTGCTGCACAAAACAAAATGTGAGCGCTATTTTTGGACCAACCGTTATACGATTAGGCCTACTAGCAGTTTCCCGTGGCTACGCACACGCTCAAACTGAGGTTATAAACCAGTTTCTTGTTGTTGCCTTTAAGACGAAACCCCAAAGAATAAATTATAAGGTAAAACTTCAACATATATGCTTTATTACAGTTATTGCTTATTTGGTTTTATCAGTTGGTATGTTAAAAAATTAAGACGCTATTATGAAGGTTTATTAAGATGGCTTATAAGGACTATGAAACGACTACCTATCATGAAGACTTCACACGCTATTCTTTAAGATATAATTTTTTTGGAGTTGAGAATAAACTATGTTAGATCAATCTCGTGTTAAGGTTATAATGTATAAGAAACTATCTTTGTTTAACTGGTATTTCTGTAACTTTAAAAGGTATTTCTTTAACTGAATTTTAAATTTTGTTTCCGAGGTTAATGATAAGTTTTCTGGTAATTTGTTAAGCGATTTTGGCCCGAGATTTTGAGGTAGTGTAGCGGCTAATTCCAATCTATGAGAAGTTTGTCTATGTGTCTTTGTCTAGTAATTATGGCTATGAATATCTGTACTGGTTACTATTGTTGTTGATTTAAATTTATAATATAGTAGAATTTCAAAAATATAAATGAAATGTAATGTTAGAATTTAAAAAATGTTTAAATATTTTGGCAAAGCGTTCTTTTCTAGACTCTAGACTCCCAGAGAATAATACCGTATCTTAATCTTTATTATACAAGTGAAAAATTATGTGTTCAAGTAGTATTTATTAGTACCTGGTTGACCGTTGCTTGGGGGAAAATCAGATTATGCAACTTGGCTTGTTTATGAACACCTGATGATTCTTTTGTTTACTATTTCCTTGTTATTTTGTAACCAACATGGCAACCCATAAGGTTCTACATCATAAATTTTTCAACTTTTAAATTCAATTTTCTCGAAACATTGCGTTTTTACACAAAATTTAACTGCATGACTGCAGTTAAAAGTTTAAAAAATCATGAGAATCGTTAGAGCCGTTTCCTAGATCCGCGAAACATATAAATATACAAGGATAAATATACATGGATTGATTTCTGAAACAAAGTTACGAAAATTGTTCATTTAAAGTAATAGGATTTTTAAATTTTAAAGTCGAATGAAGCCAATCTAAAATTTTATTTGTAGCCACAAAGATACAATTCCTAGCATATCATAAATTTATTTGAAAACATACTTGATCTTTGGACGGGTTACAGAGAATATATGAATCCTGATGTGTCAGCTTTTTCAGCCTTTTACTTGCGAAACCTACTCTTTGTGTCATCTTCTTTGTTTACGTTTTAAAAGTCAACTAAAATTGAAATGAAAAATTTTAAAGTGATTACTTTTGATATATTATGATTTTAATCTTTATTCATAGTATCATAAGGCACTTCTATGAGAAAAAATATGAGTGACTTTGAAATTTCATTTAGGTTTGAAGAGAAATAAAGTCGCTAGGCTTTCTGAACATCGAGGTGGAAGATTCGATCACAATTTACGAAACTTGTAATTTTTTGCTAGTTAAAACTCTAAAACAAACTGTCGTATACTTTGGTGTTTTTTAACGTGTTAAAACTGAATTAGGTCAAATTAGGGCTTTAAATTTCTGTTTTGGTGGATCGAAAAATCGCCTCATTTTCCTTCGTGTTAATAGTTACTCACGTCGCGTCGTCGTTCGCTCGTCGTCTGCTGGTGGACTTGGCGACGACACAGGACCGTGCCTCTAAATTAATGTAGTTTTAAATACGGTAGAAGATTAAACATGAATAATTTATAATTTTTAAAAGTTTATTATTTGTTTTAAGCATGGTAGCGCTGATAAGCCAAGTGGAGAAAGCCTATTTTTGCGTTATAAGAAGACGGAAACAGATGGAGCGGGGTGGCAGGTTGTCGGGGTGACACCTTGACGCGAGCGTGCGAGGTGACGGTTTGTCGTGAACGGCGACGACAGATCGTCACCTGGGAGTAGAGAAGGTGACGGGTTGTCGGGGTGACAGCTTGACGCAAGCGTGCCAGGTGACAGGTTGACGTCTCTGCATACGACAAACAATCACCTCTAGAAAAGAGGTGACAACTTGACGGGGTGACACCTTGATGGCATCGGTATATTTTTATGAGGTGACAGGTTGTCGCCTGTGGCCAAAATGCCGAGGTGACGGGTTGTCGGGGTGACACCTAGACGGCTTCTCACAGAGTGTCTCACATAAGGTATCTCAAACCGATTGCAGACAACCCACTTGACCTAGAAGGATGAAATAAAATTATTTTCACTAAATCAACCCAAAGGAGTAAAGTAAAATTTATTTTATTTTGTTGAAAATTCAAGGTGTTCCAAAAACTGAGGGTCACTAGTTAGAATCTCGGAATTTTCAAATTTAACTATACGACATGTTATACACCATTTTAAAGCCAACAATTTTGATGAAAATAAAATTCAATTACCTCATTCCAATTAAAAATAGGGTCCATTTTTGTGAATAATATTAACATTTACGGAATACGCTGCATCTGCTAAACCATAAGACATATTGTGAAATATTAAGTCAAAATTTTGCGAGTTTGGCAAATTGCAGGATGGTGGGAGACGGCTTGAATTAAAGGTATTGATCCCAGGGACCCGGGAAAAATAGCAGTATTTCTAAAAAGTTACCAGCAATCAATAAATAACGTAAAACATCCCCATAAGAAAATCATGGGAATTTAAACAACGCCTGCTTTGTTTACTTTAAAACATGTGATTAAGTATCTACTTTGTTTACAAACTTACATATGTTCCTATTTATATTGTTTTATTTTCCTCAACATGTGGAGCATAACAAATTCAGATGATGCAGAGTATTTGATCCAGGTTAGTTTTGACAATTGCTCTACGTCAATTGGTTACAGAGATATTGAAAGTGCTGAATACAGTATGTTGTACAATGTTATTCTTATGTAGAATAAGAAAAATGTTATATCGAGTTTACTTATGAACGAACGTATATCGAAGAAACTTGGTACATGGCTTCATCTGTTTGTGGTATATTGTTATAGGCTATTACATTTTTACCGATGGTTCCCGTTGCAGCAAACCTCCGTACTCAGCCCCCATGTTATTCTTATGGAAAATAAGTAAAATATCATGTCCCCTTAATGAAATACAAAAATAAATATAATTTTGCATAAAAACCAATTTTTTGTGTTCCATGTTACAGCAAACCCTGGTACAATGTTGTTCTTTTGGAGTCTCATTAAAATGGCATACATCGCTTATTTATGAATGTATATAGATGAGACTTGGTATGTGGCTTCGCCTAGTTGAGTTATATTGATATTTGTAGAAAAACACATATTTTCTGTTCATTGTTAAAGCAAACTCTGCGTACTCAGCCCCCATGTTATTCTTATGGAGAATAATTAAAATGTTCTATATTTGTTATTTATGAATGTATATTAAAGAAACTTGGTAAGCAACTTTGTGCGATATTAAGACACAACTAAATACATAATCATAAGGTTCTCTCTGCACATATATTGTATAAGCATAGGCAATTCGCTAACTGCGCAGGTTTTCTGTGAGGGGGGTATTTTTTAATATCTAACTATCAATATAAACTTATCGGAATATGATAACAAATATTTGAAACATGTGCTATAAAGTGTTTAACTGACAACTGTAATAAAATACAAAATGCACAAAATAGTGCATCAAAAATAGTCTTCGGTATTGTCCCGCTGTGCTAAAAAAACTGATTTCGGCTAATTCAAATTGCTTATAGCTCCGTTGTTTTTTTAAGATGGAATCAAATGTTTGGGGAAGAATTTTCGTACGAAATCGTTAAGCTGTTAATTTAAATTCTAAAATATTTTAACATGCCCAATGTTTTATATTAAAAAAAAAAATCAAAATTGTTAATATAAAACTGCAATTCTTTTACTTCCGTTAGAAATATAAACATGTTACAACCACAAAAATAACATACATTTATGTATTTGCATATACAAAATGGGGTTTTTAGGCATGTTTTGCATAAAAAAGCATTTTTCACACTTTTCAATTGCGAAATTAGTTTTATCTTCAATATTTCGTATTGTAAATACCACGGTGGCAGCAAACCTGCATACTCAGTGAATTTTAAATGTTACTTCATTACGTCAATAAGCCACTGACCAACTTTAATCAAAGCATATTAATAAATAAGCAAAATATATCACATTTCATTTATTCCACACACTTGGTCTGAGTATGCAGGTTTACTGAATCAATGGCCGCAAAAATTGCCTTTTTTTGCAAATACCAATGGGTTACCGCCATATGAAGCAACATACCAATTTTTAATAATTTATGTTCATAAACAAGCAAAATATCACATATTTCTTATTATCCATAAAAATAACATAACAGCTGCTGAGAACGCAGGTTTGCTGCTATGGGGACTAAAAATAAATTTTTATACAAATCTCAGTAAATCCCAACCATATAAAGCTACATACCAAGTTCCATCAATATATGTTTATTAATAAGCAAGATATAAAATGTTTTCTCATTCTCCATTGGAATATTGGACACTGGAAACCGACCCATTTTACAGGGTTACTGGTAACCAACCAACTCGGTTGGTGCTATATTTACCCTACAACTCAGTAAATATCAACTTTTTTCTCAGTTAAGACTAACCTTTTGGGTTTTTCAGTGTAATACATTTTCTGTACGTATAAAATTGTATAATTTTTATAAATGACGTTTTTATTTGACGTGGACGAATTTTAACTCACAATTTATAGAAATTAATTTTGTTTAGATTAAGTCTATTGCAATGATTCTATTTTGAAAGTTACATTTAACTGGCGTAATGCTTCAAGTCAGGCGTCAGCGGGACGCGTGAGCCGAGGTGCAGGCGTTACGCCGCCGCGCCGCGCCGCCTCGCGCCGCTGAGGCTTGGTTACCGTTACTGTTTGTTTGTGTGTAATACAACAATATATTTGTCTAACAAACACTAGGTATTTCTGTATAAAAATTGTACTATAATTATTTATGTACACATTTTCAGAGTCACGTCAAAGACTTTTGTATTACTGTCTATATTTTTTCGTCTAAATACAGTGATAGATAAATTATACACTTATTTGTCGATCCTTACCTCAGGTACCAAACAATAGATACAAGTTATTAATAGTATCTGCATTTATCTTGATTAAACATGAAAATCTGTGTAAAATTTTGAGCCAAGACACGATTCTGGGTCACGGAACATGTTAAAGTTATTTTGTAAACTGGTGTTACAAGTTTTTGTTTCTTGTTGCATACTCAGCCCCAATATTATTCTTACGGAGAATAAGTAAAACTTTATATTTTGCTTATTTTTGAACATATATTGATACAACTTGGTAATTAGCTTCATCTAGATCTGATCTATTAATACTAATATAAAATACTCTTGGAGGGTTAAACCTGCATACACAGGGACGTTGTTTTATTCCATGTTATTCTTATGGAAAATAAATTAAATGCTATTTCTCCTTTATTTATGAATATAATTTGGAGAAACTTAGTACGTGCATTTATTCCTGTGGTTATGATATATTTATATTTGAAAAGAATTCCCAGTTTTAGTCTCCCTTGATAAGGCAAACTTGCGTAGACTGTTGAATGTTATTCTTACGGAGGATAAATAAGATGTAATTTCTTACTAATTTATCTATATTCTTTGGTTAAATTAAACTGGGTAATCTTGTTAACGTGTTGGGGAGGTAAACATATTTGCATTGGAAATTCATTGAGTACGCAGGTTTTCTGTGACGTAGGTATTTGATTATAAGATTACTTATGTTTTTATATTGAGTTATGAGGCTTAGTGTTCTACGCAAACTATATAACATTTGTCCAGTAAATGGGTCGAAACACTCAGATCAGTAGGCCTACGTCTGGCAGGTTCTAATACGATATTACATTATTTCCTCATTAGATGTCATTTGCCATAAATGACTGTAGCTGTAACTTGTCCTAGGGGGACGAACGCACGGTCCTTATAAAGAAGGCTTGAGTACGCACAGGTGGGTTTCAGCTCCGTTCTGGAACGTACAAATTGTTGTTCCTCGCTAGGCTATATGTGGGAAGGAGGTGTCATCGCAGTATAAGCATAATTTACAACTATTGCATATATTTTCATATGGTTAGGTCCTCGTAAGTACCAACATATCTGGGATTCTATCAACAAAAAACTCAGATTAGTTACGAAATGTATTTGTACATTTTAATTTGCTGTGAACCTGTCACCTATAAGTGTGAAAAAGGCAGATTCATAGGAAAACATTTCTAAATTACATCAATCAAGATGTCCTGATACAATTTACACTGTGTCTAAGTCCTCGCAATATATCTATGTGTCATTTTAGGAGATGTCCTCGCAGGATAATCCTACGATACAAATTATGTGTATTACTGGTCCTCGCAAGCACTGGCAGATGTGGGTCCTCGTAAGAAACAGACACATTTTAGTTTTTGTATTGTATTTATACTTTTTTAACTTAAAATCTCTCCAATAGCGTAAAAACGACCGATTCATAGTAATTATTGGTTTAACTAAATAGTTCACATAGTCCTTGTAAGATTTATACCTCGTCAAGGGCCTCGCAAGATATCTATATCTTATGTGTAAGTAAGGGTCCTCGCAAGATAAACTATGACACAACTAATGTGTATTATCGGTGGGTGGGCTGGTCCTCGGAAGCACTGGAAGATGCGGGTCCTCGTAAGAAACAGACACATTTTAGTTTTTGTATTGTATTTATACTTTTTTAACTTAAAATCCCTCCAATAGCGTAAAAACGACCGATTCATAGTAATTAATGGATTAACTAAATAGTTCAAATGGTCCTCGTAAGATTTATACCTCGTCAAGGTCCTCGCAAGATATCTATGTCATATGTGTAAGTAAGGGTCCTCGCAAGGTAGCATACGATGCAAACAGTGGTGTGTAATATATGTGTGTCAACAGGTCCTCGCAAGTGCAGGCAGATGCGGAGTCCTCGTAAGAAAAAGACATTATTTTTTTTTGGAGTGCCTTTAAACTTTTTTTATGAACCTTTTCCCTAATACTGAAACCAACATCCGTATCATATTTTTGTATTTTATTATCAACCCGATCTAGTGGTCCTCATAAGAATGCCACAGCGTCAAAGTCCTCGCAAGGTACCCTATGTACGTATACGTGTGTGTGTGTGTGTGTGTGTGTGTGTGTGTGTGTGTGTGTGTGTGTGTGTGCGTGTGCGTGTGTCCTTTTACACGATAACTTGAGTAAAAAACATCCGATTTCAATGAAATCTGGCTCAAATGTGTAAAGTGACATTCATGATTTTAAGTTTGAAAACCGAAAAAATCGGGCCATGGGAATGGGGGTTTATGGGGGTTTTAAATTTCCCAAAAATCGGTTTTTTCCACTTTTCACCATACAATTTTTAAAACACTCAATTTTGGTTTTGAACGATTTATAGAGCTTAAAAATACAAATAATGTAGTATTTTAAATTATTAACCTAGGTTAAGTGGTTGCGGAGAAAATCCAAAAAACCTGCTCATAGAATCTCCCATTTTAATCTTATGAGAAAAAGGTTTTTGGCTTTTCCTCAGTTCATTTTAATGTAAACTTCATATTTGCTTTTACCAATCAATTCATGTCTACAAAACGATCATTTTGGTGTTTAAATTGTGATTCTACGTCCAACCGTTACATAGATATTCAAAGTGCTAAACACAGTACGTTGTCCAATGTTATCCTTATGGAGAATAAATAAAATTTGATATCTCGATTATTTGTGAATGTATATTGATGAAACTTGGTATGTGGCTTCACGTAGTACTGGTGTATTGATATTTGCACAAACAATTGATTTTTTGTCGATTATCTCAGTAGCAGCAAACCTGCATACTCAGCCCTAATGTTATTCTTATTGAGAATAAGTAAAGTTTATAGCTCCCTTAATTATGACCATAAATTAATAAAACTTTATGTAGCTTCACCTGGTTGAGTTATATTAATAATTGCACAAAAACACATATTTTGCGTTTCTTGTTGCAGCAAACCTGCGTACTCAGCCCTTATGTTATTCTTATGAAGAATAAATAAAGTGCTATAGATCACCTATTTATTTATGTATTTTTATGAAACTTGGTAAGTGGTAGTGAGAAACATATGCATGCATTGTAAATTCGCTGAGTACGCAGGTTCGTTGCGACGGGGGTATTTATTTTTGTAATTTTGGACGTGTCCGATTTAGTTCAAATTGGGGGAAAAAGTTGATTAAAGGTTTGTGATATGTGTATACCTATTCTCAATTTCAAATTTCCTTTAGGATCTCGCCCTTCAATGACAGGCGAAACCATAAAGGATTTTTTTTTTAAATTAAGAGTTCATTTTTAAGGGCCTGCAGGTTATTAAAGTTCCCTTGTTAATCTTTCGTTCACTATAAGTGTTTAATGGATTGAAATTTAATAACCAGGTGAGCTTCATACTAAGACTTAATATTTTCGGTTCATAAAGAAGATATATCAAACTTTACTTATTCTCCCTAAGAATAATATTTAGGGCTAAGTATGCAGGTTTGCTAATGTGAGCGGTCATTAAAAGGTTTTTTAGGCTAATATCAATAGACCCCAACTATAGGTGAAGCCACATACCAAGTTTCATCAATATACATAATAAATAATCATTATATAAATTTTAGTTTATTCTCCATAAAAATAACATTGGACAACGTACTGTGTTTAGCACTTAGAATATCTCTGCAACAGTTGGACGTAGAATAAACATTAAACACCAAAATTATTGTTGCTTAGAGCTAAACTTATTAATCAAAAGCAATGTGAAGTTTGTAATAAAATTAACTAAGGACTAGCCAAAAACTGGTTTCCATAACTCATTACAGGAAATGTTATAAAAACTTTTTTATTTTCTCCGCTACTACTTAACCTAGGTTAATGATTTAAAATAAAAAAATTGTTTTTAAGCTTCATGAAATGGTCTTAAATAAAATATAATGTAATTTTTATACTTTAGAATAAAAAGTGAAATAAAACAGTTTTTAGGAAAAATATTAACTCCCATAAAACAGTCTTTTCGTGGTCTGATATTTCTGGTTTTCGAATTTTAAGTAACGAATTCCACTTGACACATTTTTGCCAAATTTCATCAACATTTTTTCAAAAGTTATCGCATTTACGGATACATATATACATATCTAGTCTTTTTGGATTCTGAGGACCTCAAAACAAAAAGTTATTATTGTCTCGTGCTAAACTCTTACCATGCCACCTACGGTAGGCCGAATAGCTTCTTCTTTTTAGGGGAAATTCAATAATAGGGCTGGGCTGGCCAGGGGTTTTCAATAATATTGAAAATATTTTCGGTAATAAATAATTTTCAGTATTTTGGGCAAAATTTAATTCACTTATGGATTATTTCGGGATGGGGATATTACAGCCGATTGTGGTGCAATATCACGTGGTTCAGTTGTCACTCATTGTGATAATGCATGGTTTGGTCGCCTTTTATGGAAAAATACAGCACAATTGTCATCACTTTTCCGATTTAGTGCAATGCGATCGTAAGTTACGGCCTAGATTCAGCAGTTACCTACCATTGTCATTAATGGCCGATAACACATGGTGCGGTCATCATTAACGGCAAATATTACGCGATCGTCAATTACGGACAATCGGTTGTCGGGTCCGGGGTTTTATCCAAAAACCGATCAAACGGATCTTGCACATCACTAAAATAAGTACTCATTTTAATTATTTTTTAATTATATTTTTATGAAAATATTATGAATATGTAAGTATGAATAAATAAATAGCATGGAAAGTGACTATATTGATAAATTATCGGTATCAGGAAACTGACACATACGTTCTCCCTTTTACTCCAACTGTAATCAATTACCTACTTTATATTTATTAAATATAGAATATAAAGTACGATAGCATATACATAAAAAACTTATAATAAACATTGTTTATATATATCTACCTAAATCACTTTTTTGGCGCCATTGCAGAATCCTTTGCCACACTCAGTGGTTTTAAGAGGGAAAATGCCCCTCCCCCATTCACCGACCCCCCAACATGTTTTGTTGTAAGGGACAACATGTTTTGTATATCCTCTGTTGGTCAGTCCTAACTTGACCTGCATATCAAGTTTTAATGAAACCATTAAATAAGAGGGAAATTGTAATTTTTGTATTCCCTATAAGAATAACATTGAACAAATTACTGCATTTACCGCTACATGAAAACTTCAATATTCTCCGCAACCAGTAATCATAAGATAATTATTCAAATACCATACTAGTATTTAGTTTTTTGAGCTCTTTAAAGTAGTGGTAAGTAATCTTTTTAACATTTATGGTTTTTTATGAAAAATAAAACCACTGACATTTGGATGTTTTAAGTCCTTTAATTTCAGAACCTGAATTTTCACAAAACATTGGGTGTTCTCATCTGGTTGGAAACCTAAACATCAACAAACTACTAAATTGTAATCAAAATCTTTACAGCTGTTTTTGGGAAATTTTTATTTTTATTTTGTTTTTGGTGGGCGGATAATTACCCTTTCAAATAAAAAATTAAACGAGATCACATGCAGCACGTTGACGTGAAGGAAGTGAATTTCCGCAGTAAAGCCTTTAAAAGATCAAATAAAGGGTTTAAACTAATACTGTTTACATTTTTTTTAATATTGAAAAATGTTATTTTTCGGATGTTCTGATGCTCCTGGTAATAGGATGCCAATGTTGTACATTATAAAGTTTGAAGGAGGTATAGTCGGAATAAAAAGTTGTTAATGGGGGAATTGGGGGTGATAAAACGATATTAAGATGTGAAAAACAGCCTTTTCCAGTGTAAAATCCCCATAAGACAACGTACTGTATTTTGACAATTAACATTTTCTTTAATAACTCGGTAAGTACTTTTGCTAGAATGATAAGGAAGGGCTTGAAATCTTTGGGTTTTACGTATAATACGTTAATGTGCAATAAGTGTACATTCGGGGCTTTTCTGGTCCTTTTTTGGCCCAAAACTTAAAATGTGAAAACTTAAAATTCCCAAAAAAGGGAGTTAGAGTTTTCCGATTGTTTTGCCCAACGAACTTGTCCAACTGATTATAAAAAGAAATGTCTCTACCAAATTTTAAGTAAATCGGACAAAATTTGCGACCGCTAGAGTGCGAACACATATTTAAATATATATAAAGTTTTTAGAGACCCCTCAAAACATGATCAGGGGGTCACGTTAGGAACTTTTGTGGTGGTCCCGGGCTTAAGTCTCACCTTGCGGGTCATGCTAATACAGTAGTTCACTTTTCCATAGGAAATTCCTTAAAAAATGAACGCATGGAGATATCACGACTTTGCACCTACATACTAAATTTAATCAAAATCGGGCTACGGTTGCGGTCTATACACATCCAGACAGACACACACACAGACAACACTCCGAAACCCATTCTTTTACAATTAGGTACAATTATAATGGGTGTTTCCACTAATAACTCAAATTCAACAATTTTGACTAAAACAATACTTTCTGTATGTACTATTCATAAGGGGGAGGTAGGAAAATTAAATTAACTTGAATTTCATTACATTACTTTCGTATTTAAAAATAAAAGTTAATAAAAATTAAATAAAAATAAACGAGCTGATCCCCCGCAAACATTTAATGATATAATATTTATAACAGCTGTTTATTGAATTAAGAAAAAATACATGTGACGTACTAAATAAAACTCTCCTCTATATGAAGAAAATGGGAACTTTGAAGTTCCATGGGGCAGAGCCCTGGGACCTAAATCGAAATTCTGGCTCGACAGCGACTCAGAACTTGAAATTATCTTTTAAATAAAAAAATAATCATCAAAATCTGTTAATTTTTAACTTCAGGAAGTGAGTGAACAAACAGCAGGATTTTTTTTAAATATATAGATGTTCTCAAATAACATTTGTTGTCTCTTTGTAAAGTTAATTAAACTTTAAACCACCCAATATGTATAGTTTGTTGTAATGTATAAACTTCAAAACAATAATACATTACAATAACAGCACTACAGTAATAATTAAAAAATTAACTACAATAATAATAATTATACAAATAATCTGTAAACGTTATACGTATTGCCAGTCATCACTACGTACTCTGATTTATAACTACAGTAGACGCTCTTTTATCCGGCATGTTCGGGACCACGCCCATGCCGGTAAATCGATTTTTCCGGATAATAGAACTTTTTAGTTATTAATGGGAATACAGTAATCTGAGAGTCTGTCATCTCGCTACACTAATGAGCTGTCGTCGCTTGCGTTGGTTGACCTTGGCACTGCTCCAGAACACCTGCATTTGTGGACTGATAGACAGACAGACAGACAGACGGGCGGACAGACAGACGGGCGGACAGACAGCCGGGCGGAAGTTGGCGTCTAAAAATAGAAACCAATCAAAACAACCAAAACACGGTTGAATACAGTAGTGTACTGAGCAAAGGTTACGAACATCACTGAACGTTACTGCTTGAGACGTAAACAAACAACAGTAAGAAACGGAAATGACCGAAAATACCTGGAAAAACCCGGGTCGCCTGGTGCCGGTTAATAGAATGTGCCGGTTCATAGAATGCCGGATAAAAGAGCGTCTACTGTATAATGACAGAATATTATTTAATATTAATGCGACTGCCACTACTGACAGTACAGAACGATTAAACCTGATCCCGACTACGATAGTTGTTTCAAGGTGTATAAAAGCGAAAAATAAAGTGCTCACTCAATTCAAAGTCAATCAAAAGTAAAATCAAAAGACCACTTTTAGACTAGCTAGAAACCTGAAATTTTGCATGCAGGTAGCTTATAGCTTGTAAACCCCAGAAAAATTGCCAAAACTGTCAATTTTTTATTTTAACCCCCTTAAAAAAATTATTTAAACCCCCCCCCCCAAAAAGGCTTATTTTAAAATTACAGTTTTTGAGCTCTAGCGGCCGAACGGATTGACCTATCGAAAAACGGATACCACCACATGCCCACGGATTTTACAAGATCTACAACTTTGTTCCTATGACTTTTTGTCGTATCTTGCTCCCTTCACCCTTAGGTAGCGCTAGATTTTTCAAATTTCAGGCAATTTCGACGGTTATTTTTGTAATCTTTAATTTCCTATCACTTTAATGTAGTATGTAAAGGTTTGATATTTGGCACTCAATATGTTTACACATTACCCTTCACGAAACACTCGATAAACTAACATATTTTAATAATTAAACATCACAAAAAAATTAAAAACCCTAATTATTCTATAAATGACAAACTGCATTATCGACTTACTCAGGTAATTCTAGATAAGCTAGAAACATGGAATTAGGCCTATATGTAGCTTGTCTATTGAAAACCCCAGGAAAATTGCAAAAAGGTATGATTTTTTATTTTAACCTCCTCAAAAAAATTCAAAAGGGAGGAAATTTTGAACATCTCCAAAATAGTGCATGCTTTTGTGCTGTAGCGGCCGAACGGTTGGTCCAATCGAGAAACGGGGACTACTACGACACACGGGCTTTAGACGATCTATAACTTTGGTCCGATGACTTTTTGTCGTATCTCGTCTCCTTCACCCTTAGATAGCGCTAGATTTCTCAAATTTCGGCATATTTTCTATATTTTGTGGCCGTTTTTTATTTCCTATCACGTTAATATACTTGTCGGAGGCCTAATATTGGGCACGCAGTATGTCTACATCACACTTAGTAAATAGCAGCAGAAATATAACCATTTTTACTACTTAAACCTGCTGGAAAATCAAAAACTCTTAAAATCTATATATTTTACAGTTTTCTAAGTATAAGTAGTAAGGAAATGCCGGTTCTGGAACAATTGTTATTAAATAGAATGCACGTATCACCATTTATACTTTAACTAGGATCGAGAGATATGGCATGCGTTTGCGTTGCACATTTTCTTCCCAAATCCTACTATATTTAGTTTGAACTGTCTCAAAATAAATAAAAAATTGTGTATAAAAAATCAAAATGCAATATTTTTTTTATCTGGGCTCTAGTGGCAGAACGGGCTGTCCTATCGAAAAACGAAGACCACCACGTGCCACGGATGGTCATATTCATATGACATTTTGCCGTATCTCACCCCCTTCACCCTTAGGTAGCGCTAGATTTCTTAAATCTTTAGCAATTTTCCACCAAAACTTAGTGGTTTTTATTTATTTGACACTCAATAATAGTACTTAGAGTCCTAATATTTGGCACGGAATATCTCTACATTACAGGAAGTATGTGGCAGAAGTCGCATGACCAATTTGAATTGTTTGAACCATAAACAATTTTGAAAATCCTCTAGTTTTTTAGATTTTCCGGTGTTTTCATTGATATTTGGGCATGTTAGACTTACATAGTGGGTAAAAACCAGCACAAATTTGTTTTGATTAGTTGGACAGGTCCTATAGACACCACATGTATTATTATTATGGTACGTTATGACGGTGTATCCATCCACAACATTTAAAAATCGTTATTTACAGGTCATACTAAAAAATGTTTCAAAGTTATTCAATTATCTGAATAACTTAAATTATACCCGGAGTCTGATTATACCACAAATATTATTATTTACCTGATTTCGGTTTTATTTCCACGTAGTATTATATTAATAGTAGTAGTATTTCGGTTACATTTCCTAAAGTTAGGAACTCCAGATTTGGCATTCCTGTGCTTTGCACTTTCTAACCAAAGAGAAAATTCCTAAGCCTTACTTTTTCCAGTTTTACTACCTCAATAACTTAATAATGCCGGATAAAAACAATCTAAATCTAGTGTTGTTTAAACAGTTCCAACGGCCTTACAGATGCTCTCATATTTAAATTGCTGAAGATTGGTCTGTTTTCTTAGTATGAGTAGTAGTCTTATGGGGGTTCTTGGCCACTTGATTTGACGCCACTTCAAAAAGAGGCCAAACAGCGACCTGGGGGCGAAGCCCCCCACAGGAGTCTGGGGGCGGAGCCCCCAGCGAGCGAAGCGAGTTGGAGTTATACAAATGGATTTGCTCGTAAAAAATAACAACAAATTAGGCTGCAATTCACGACAAAATTATAGCAACCTAACCTAACTCCACAGAGCGCTGTATGGTGGCTATTCGTTGTGCAACATAATTACAAATAATTGAATTTGAAAAACTAAATTAAATTAAATTAAACAGAGATTTCAGACCTCAAAAAGTAAACATCAAAAGTAGGATTTGAACCCGAGACCGCATGATCGTGAATCTAACAGCATATCCACTGGGCTACAGCTGATGATAAACCTCATGTGAGCAAATTATCGCCTACACGGGAGGTTTATTTGAACCAGCTGATACAAACATGTAGTATCATGTAAGATAGTAAACTTTGTACACATTTAAATGGGCCAAAATATTCAAAATTACTCCTCTGATGAATTGCGGCTTAACGGGTGATCTGACGAAAAATTGTTAGTTGGTAATTATGTTTTCTAAACTTTGGTATGTAACATTTTTTGCCGTCTCTTGCCATTTCCGTTTAAAACACGCTCAAAGTGGAAAAATTAATAGAGTGGAATTTTCACCGCCAAAAAAGTGCCTTCAATCTCAAAAATGTTACCTAATGGCGGTTTATCTGAGGGTTTCTCATCAAGAGCTTTAATTCAAGTATAGGGTCGAAAGGGGTTTGACTACAGGAAGTACCTCATAGTTTGTCAGTGAATGAATGAGTGAGTGAGTGAACCCGTCTAGCTTTATATAAGTAGGTAATAACAGCAGTAGGCATAACCTGTATAAGCAGCCTCAACACCCTGGGTAATGGAAGGGGATGCGAGACGCAAAACTCAGGATCCAACAGATTAAAGCTGTCAATAATAATAAACCATAGTAACTTTTAACATCAGAACATTTGTTTTATGAAGTAAAATAGTACAAATCGTTATATTTTATTAAATAAAAATAGAGCTAATGACAAACATTTTTATGTACCTATTGAAATAATTACATACATTTAAAAGTCCTTAATCCCCCCAAGTCATGAATCTGTGAAAGGAAGTTAAAGAGCTAGAGCATCGTCCATAAATGTGTAAGAAAATGCCTTTCAGTTTTTTAATGAATTAAATTTGTTAAAGTTTAACTGTGGTCTAAACTGTATGTAATAACTTTGTTGTTGACTGTGATTGGGACGTGCTTGCAGGAGACAACTCGGACAAGCTTTGCAGGTTGTGTATCGGTCGGGTGCCAGGCGAGCGTTGTACGCCAGCCGACCCGTACGCAGGGTTCGAAGGTGCCTTCAAGTGCCTGGTGGAAGTAGGGGAGATCGCCTTCCTCAAGCATACCACCGTCATGGAGATGACTGCCAACAATCTCAATTTTGGTGAGAAATTGTATTCTTTGTTGTTACCTGAAAAATGTGTTTAAAGTATGCACATATCTTGATACAAATAATTTATCTGATTTAAATTCTTTTAGGCCTATATGATTCGTTTATATTAATTTATAATCAAAATTTGTAAGAGTGAATTAAATAATAACAAATTAACAAATTATTACATTATGTAGCACTGATGTTTTGTTATTGAGATTTGTTTTATTCAGTGAGCAGGATACAAAGGGTGTATTTATAATTAACCCTAGAGTAGACTGCATGAAAATGGTCCGATGGTTTGCTCATATGATTCCC
The DNA here is from genome assembly GCA_963675035.1 of Allygus modestus. Classification (NCBI taxonomy): domain Eukaryota; kingdom Metazoa; phylum Arthropoda; class Insecta; order Hemiptera; family Cicadellidae; genus Allygus; species Allygus modestus. Next base: position 232,911,911 of record OY776111.1, read on the forward strand.
CCCTCACCCTCTTTCACCCAACACTGTTGCCATACGAATTTCACAAACAGTAAATCAGTCTGCTTGTTTTGCTTTATGTTGTGTACAGTATGAATGGATTTCAAAACAGCCGACAGATATACTTAAACGTGTTTTTTATTAAACCAGAGCGATTGGGCAACAATGTATTAACTTCCATCGGACTACTTTGGTGCTACTTACTCTAGTTAACATCATTTTATACACTACATTTTACATCATTTTACATCATGACTCCATTTGAGGCCTAACCCCCCCCTCCATATAATTTTGGGGAGTAATCGGTCTTTGCCTTTGTGGGGATGGGAACCTCTGTATAACTATGCTCATTCGTCATAATTGGGCACCAAATCACTTTTTGGCGACTGATGTTTTTGAACGATAATAATGAAACATGGTGAACTACCATACTTGCCCTTTTTACTGAGTTAAATACTTGTTTTTGGCGTTTAAAATGTTGTAAAATTGTCACTTTTAGTTGATAAGATACAGTTAAATCACTTGATTCAGGAGAAAAGCATATTTCAGTCAATGTTTTTGCCTTAAAAATTGCAGCCTGGCGTTTTTTTCCAAACAAAAAAGGTACTCTGTCGTTTTGGCATAAAAATGTAAAGAGGTTGATGATTTTGGACGAAATTAAATTTTTCATTTTCAGCAAATAATATGCGGCTTTGTTGTCTTTTCTGGCCAGCAAAATTTGTTTTGGTCTTGATTTTTGTCTTGTAAAGTAAGCTAAACTCTCTGTTTTTAGCCGATAAAACACTTTTCAGTTGCCACTTTAGCCCTTTAACACATTAGCTGCCATGTATGTCCGATCGGACCTAAACATGGGGTCAGGGATTCAGCTGGGAAAACAATTCTTTGAGCAAAAATGCTACAAGCTCTTAGAGACTTGTAGCAAAAATATTTTCCTTTTCGCATTTTTATTGCGTGTCATTATACTATTTTTTAGTCTTAAGTTGTTTTTTGCTTGCATTTGTTTTTAAGCTTTAACATTTAAATAATATATAATTCAGCAGAATCTACTTTTCTTGGAAACTTATCTCATCCATTTTAACCATTAAAGTCGGTAATGGAAATATACTAAACATTCTAATAGAATAGGCCTAATATGGCACCAGAACAACTAAAACTCACACCCCAAACATTACACACTCTGAAACATAACCTCAAAGCATATCGCGATCGCATTTGCGCATCAACGATTTTGAGTTGTCTGTTTTCGCTAAGGTACCTCAACACTAGGCCCGATCGTTGCGACTCCTGCTCGTGTAACCGTCGACATTCTGCAGCGAGTCGAGACCGCAAGCGGCACTAAGTATGGAGGACCTGCCGCTCATCTCCTTTGACTCAGTCACAAAAACCGACAAGAATCGGTGCGATTGCGAGGCGAGCGCAGTCATCCCATCGGTGGCAAACTAGCCCTCGACATTCTCGCATTCGCCGATTCGCTCGGCTAGACTCGGCTACTGCAGAGTGCGCGCCAAACTGAGTCACAGCGCATGACGTCTGCTAGGGGGTTAGCTACTGTCACTACAACTGTCATATCATGGACTTAACCATGGCTTTTGACAGTGTGAAATATCCTATACTGTTACAAAAATTATCATCTCTAGGGGTCTCCAAAAATTCAGTAAAATGGTTTGATTCTTACCTGACCAATAGAACACAATTTGTTGAAATCAGTTACGTATCAAACAATAAAATTATTACAGCTGCATCAAAAATAGAAACAATAAAATTTGGCGTTTCGCAAGGGTCTATTTTGGGGCCTCTGCTATTCTTATGCTATTTGAAGGACATACTGACATGTAAACCGAGCAGTAAACTGTGCCTTTATGCTGATAATTCTAGTTTAATGATATCATCTCCAACTCTTGAACAAATGGAATTGACAGCTTTCATAGAACTTGGGAATTTAGGCAATTATTTACTAAATCAAAATTTAATACTAAACCATGAAAAAACAAATTTTGTTACATTTAAAACAGCACAAAATAAAAGTGGTAATGAACCAGTAATAATGTATGACTCTAATTTCATTTTACAGAAAGAAAGTACAAATTTTTTAGGACTAACAATAGATCAACACTTAAATTGGAATGAGCATGTAAGTAAAGTACGGACCAAAATAAATTCTGGAATCTATGCTCTTTCGAAAATGTCCTTTCATTGCAATTTAATAACCCTCAAGAATATTTATTTTGCACATATTCATTCTCATATTTCTTTTGGAATTTGCCTATATGGTGCAACAAAAAAAGAAAATCTCGATAGGATATTAAAATTGCAGAAGAAAGCTATAAGAATAATCCTTAAACTAAAACATAATGATTCGGCTAGAGAATATTTTAAACAGTTAAAAATACTTACTGTATATGGACAATATATTTTTGACTCAATTTTAGTAGCAAGAAATAAATTGGCAAATAATGTTTCTATTCATCCCATTCATCAATATAATACAAGGAAAAAGAATGAGGCCGTTTGTAGTCACCATAGATTACAATTTTATGAGAAAAGGCCATCGTATGCGGGAGGCAAATTTTTGAAAAAGATACCGCAACTAATTTTGAATGAAAACAATCACACAAAATTTAAAAAACAACTGAAGGAGTATTTGATAGATGCAGCCATTTACACACTGGATGAATTTTTCCACCTCACTCTTCCAGGCTAAGAGTAAAAGATATATATATCTATGTTTAGAAAGGCTTGAACTTATTGTTTCACTTATAATATATTGACACTGTTCAAATGTTGTACACTGTACTTCTGAATGAATAAAGATATTTGACTATTGACTATCAGTAACTCGCCCGTTCCGTTTACACGGTACGCAGTTGAAATCGACAACAACTGTTTACGTAATGTAGGCTCGTCTCCTCTACCACTCGCTCAGATCAGAGGCGATCGGTAAAGTGACGTAGTGCAACCAATGCAATGTTAAGCCTCTACAACATCCCAACTACTCATCTCATCTATTTGATTGTGGATCGTGATCAAGGACTTTTAATACACTTTGTATTGTTAAAACCAGATTTTCTGTATCAAAATTTAAAACAATTTTTTATACTTTTCTTTGTAGCAAGAAAGCGACGGCCTACCCAAATATTGTTGCATTTTCGTGGTACATGTCGCATTTTGCAACAAATGCAACCACAGCTTAAACCCTGCATGGGGTACATTTCGAGTGACACTTAGGTCCATTCGGACCTAAGAAGTTGCAAATCCTATGTTTTACTAAACTGGTTCAAGTGAGTCACCAGGGCGAGCTAGCGGTAAAACATTGAACTTCCAGCATACTAGATAGACCACGCCTATTGGCCGTTCATTGGTTTGGTTCGTTGTTTCAAAGAGGGCTGCAAACTGTCGACTCAAAGTAGAAGAAAATATTTACAATTTATTAGGTCCGTTCGGACCTAATGAGTAATTTTCAAAATATAATGAATAGTGTGTAAATACTAAACACTGCATTTATAAGTAATAATATCATAAATATTTTTTTAAATTACAAAATTATTAAAAACAGAGCATAAAATTACTGGCTTAATATTAGGGATGAGTCGATATCAAAATTTATCGATTCTCGATACCGATACCAGAAAAATCTATTCTCGATACCGAAACCATCGATACATACAATTTTTCAGTACCTATAGTTGTTAAACCTATTGTTAAAAACAGTTACAAATTTGTGTAACCATTTAACCCATTGGCTTACCTGAAATATGCCATCTGACAAACCGTTCAGTTTCCTAAGAAAAATTACATAAATGTAGACTTTTACTAAAACTGTCACTATAGCAACAATTATTGCTCAATTTACTTAATTTTTGCACTAATCTTTAGAGAAATAAATTATCTACAAGAAGAAGATACTTTTGACAGCATTTATGTATGGTACATATTATATATATATCATATATATATATATACATATATATATATATATATATATATATATATATATATATATGTGTGTGTGTGTGTGTGTGTGTGTGTAGTTTATAAAAAACATTAATTTTAAAAGGAGTTACATGTAAAAAACAAAAAAATAATGTTTCAGCCCAACAACTATTATGTACTTGTGGGTCATTTATTTTTTTACGTGAAAATAAAAAATGTTAGTGATACATTTATATGTGACCTAGATATAACATATTTTCCAAAATCATATTTTTCCTAAATTTGACTAAGTTTCCCCAAGGATGGGCATATGCGTAAAAAATGCATACAAACAAAAAATGAAAACAAGTTAAAACAACAAACAAACAAAAAAGAAAAAAATTAAAAATTAAAAAAATATTTTTTTTTTATAAAAAGTGCTATCCCGAGTATACTCGGGGTTGCACGTCCGGGCTACTTTCGGCGGCCACGAGTATACTCGGGGTTGTGAGCCAATGGGTTAAAATTATTTAGTAGTATTTTGTAACTAATTATTAATACAATTTGTTAATGCAATTTTTTACATAATTTAATGTTAATTTCACTAGTGTACTATAGTAATATAGAAAAACAACAACTATTTATTATAAATTCATAATAGGGAAAAACTTGGTTGTAAGATAATGACTCAAAGAAATAATGTTGGTCAGCCGACTGATTTATTGCTTTCAACCGGACCCCACCCCTCCCCTCCCATCCCTCTTCCTTCCTTAGCTCCAAGGTAAGATTTTTTTCCCGTGACCCAAACACTCCTTTTGTAGCGCGGGTAAATGGCGGAAGTATCCCTTGCCGTGCACTTCATAGCGCGGGTAAACGGCGGGGGTGTCGATAGTATCGGTATCGACATTGAACGAATGAATCTCGATACCGGTACTAATGTCCAAGAATCGGTGGTATCGAGAATCGACTCATCCCTACTTAATATGAATTTTGTGTTAAAAATAGTTAAAAATACTTGTAATAGGTAAAAGCACTAAACATGGTATAGAAGAGAAATATATTCCATACTTTGAAATAAAAGAAATATAAATGAGTAATTACGATTATAAAAAGATTATACATAGGTAATTGTAAGGAATTATGCCTTATTTATAAAATTGATGGACAAGTTAATGTTCCTCATGTGTACGTAACTTTACCTGTGTACATCTTCCAAAATTGATTGCAAATAAATTTCAGGATGTCTAGCAGACGGAAAAGTTAGGAAAGTCGGGAATTTGAATAGAAAATAAAATGTCGGGAAAGGAGGAAATCAACATTCAAAATTTTAAATAGTCGGGAAATTTAATAAAACTGATAAACAGTTATTGTATTCGTATCTCTTGAACAGAACGTCACACAACTTTGATTGACATTTTATTCAATGTTTGACAATTAGACGAAAGAAATTAGCCATCATTTGTCTTTTTACGACCATTTGTTTCAGATTTAGCATTTTGTTGTAGAACGTATCTTATCTCTTGAAAAAATTACATCAACCCTCAACCGGATGCCAATCAATATACTAGCCATTAATAATGAGACAAAATTATATGATCACTCAGGTGCCAAACAATAGACTAGCCATTAAGAATGAGACAAAAAGTATAGGATCACTCGTCGATTGACTTTTGAAGTAAACAAACACAGTTAGCTGTCTAATGTAACCGTGAGACCATCAGAATTATTTGGATATTTAAAACTGGATAATACGCTGTGGTCTATTATTTTACTTGACCACGACTATCAAGTTATATTTTATTGTAAATCGCTTATGCAACGCCGTTGTTGTGTTATCTAAGAAAAAAATAATTAAATTTACAATGATTGGAGTAAAGTACCTTTGGTCCTTACGGACCTAAGTGCAAAAGTAGAAGGAAAAAACACTGTAAATCTGCATTTTTGTACGAACGGACCTAAGACTTTTTAATGATTATTTACATATAAAATCTGTTGAAATGGTAAATATGGACTATATTTTTAATGTTTTTGAAAAGATTTTGGGAATTAGTCCATTAGTTCCGTGTGGCAATATGGGAGGAATGTGGTATCCCGAATGTGGGTATTTTGGACTCGGCAGCTAACGTGTTAAATTGCTTTTTGGATTTATTTGTTTGTTTGTCGACAAAGTGAGTTAACTGTCGTTTTCGGCCTGAAAAATGTTATGGTTTGTCATTGTTATTTAATACCCACATCGCAGCAAACCTGCGTGTTCAGCAAATTTCAATGTAACATTTTAATTATTCTCCATAAGAATAACATGGGGGGCTGAGTTCGCAGATATGCTGCCAGAAAGAACACAAAAAATGTTTTAAATGTAGAACTCACTATGTCGCATTAGTTTAATTGGGAATTTCGAAAAACTAATTTGTAAAACACCTTGTATTTTATTAGAACTGTGTAAAACTGCATTGAGAATTTATTGAGCAAATTTTTGTAGTGGGGCAGACTAAGAACAACTTTGAGCTTCTGTGCAAAGATGGGAGTCGCCGGACTGTGGACGACTTCAAGAGCTGCAACTGGGGCACGGTGCCCAGTCATGCCGTCGTCACCACATCGGCCAAGAGCAACAAGCAGCGCATCCGCTACCAGAGGTTCCTTATTGTGAGTATCACCATCTGGATTGTGTTAGAACGTGTTATGAATTAATTCACAATAGGTGTTAATTAAATACTAAACTTATGGATTGTTTTGTGTTAACAGAAAGCAGTCGGCAAGTTTGGTGGTGCATTCAACTTAACTCAGGATACCAGTACAACCGAGAACCCTGACAACTACTACGAGCCAAACAACAATCAGGGCAGAAATAACAATGACCAAACTTGGAACAACAACAATAACCAACCTTGGAACACCAACAATAACCAGCCGTGGAACAACTACAACAATCAAAACAATCTGCAACTGCGACAGTTCCATATGTTTGAGTCTGTTCCTAGATATGGGCTTAAACATAACCTTATGTTTCTGGTAAGGTTAAATCAGATAAAATTTGGCAGGTAAAAAACAAATTTAGATAAATATATTTTCCAAATGTGTGAAACACCACTAAAGAGACCGGACTTACTTTGCTTTACAAACCTTCTTTCACAGCAAATGTAGTTTGAAATAGTTGTGATCAATAGCCTACAGGTTGGTTGCGTTAATTCAAATATTAGTTTGAACAACATGCCTTTTTTCTGAGCAATAGGATTACTTAAATAATCTAAATTTACATTAAATGTAATTTGAATTCAATTTTAAAATTATACCAGCGTTATTAATAGTGATGGGTCATTCCAGAACTTTTTGATTCCGATTCTAAAATATTAGCTTTGATTCTCGAGCCTGGGTTTGATACCAATTCCAGGGCAAATTTATATACAGGAAGAAAAAATACAGCATATAAAATTAACAATGCATTTTCAATGTTTAGCTTGGCTGGTATTAGATATAGACTAAACAAACTTGATAGCCTACAAACAAATTTGATAGGAAAACGTGAACAAATTATTAGTTCCACTAAATTAATTTACAGTCAACTCCCGATTATCCGGGAGCGGGTTAATTTGGTTGCGGTTTAACCAGGGTCACGAAAGGTTTATTTTTATTATTTTTATTTCTCCCCTTCTAAACAAATAGATCAATAATAACAATTTATTTTGCTAAATTATCTCCAGAATCGTATTTAATTTACTTTGTTTATCAGAATGAATATTATACAAACAATTTAGTAAACACAACATAATCTGAGAGTCGTGTCATCTCGCTAATGAGCCATGGGCGCGTGATGGGGAGCGACGACCTTGACACTGCTCTCGCCACTGCACCTGGCTAGGCAGTGCAACAGACGGACGAACGATCGGACGCGACGTCTAAAAATAGAAACATCTCAAAACAATCACCCTTCCCGCCTCACCCTCATGGGGTTTTGCCCCAGTGCGGAATTAATTAGCATACCATTTGGTGTAGTTTAGAGGGTTCGGTGGTTAGAGATTTTTAACCTATTAAATATCATTTGGCGTTTTGGATTGTATTTACTGCTATCAACCATTGCTAGTATTAACTATTATTATCTTGATTGTTTGTAGATGTTATCACAATTTAAAGATTTTCAAAAGTATTTTATTTACATAAATATATCTTAAATGACATTAAAACACAATATTGTAGTATGAAATTGTTGATAAACCTTTATTATATTCGTAATATTCAATTTATTGAATCCCTTTGTTTTAACCGTGGTTTTGGGTTATCTGTGACCCTCCAACCGATCATTACCCGGATAATCGGGAGTTGACTGTACTTAAAATTAAGCTAAATATTTTTATTTTTTTTATATTATAACTCGACTTAGGTCTATAAAAGATTGTTAACGTTACAACAATTTAAAACTTAAGAACCTAAGAAAGATAAACAATGTATTTTCAATATATAGTGTAACAGGCAATGGATACAGATAAATAATAAAATATTTTGCCTTAAATAAAATGCGTTTCTAGTTTTTAACCTCTTGTAATTGAAACTAGCTGTGTACTCGTCCTTCGTACGAGTTGTATGTCTAAATAATTGATGAATTTGAAAAGAATAACTGCTTTCCAATGCCCTGTTCCCAACTTTTACTAATAAAACTCCTCAAACCCTTAATCTTATCCAAAAATAAATTTCAAATTTAGTGTTAAGACACTCAGTAGTTGGCTACATAAAAGATCTATTTAGAGAGGCATAGATCTCGTCCCCCATGTCTCAAACTCACAAAGTGTCTGTATGAAATCTCTAGAGAGTAACACCATGACTCCCCATTATGGGCCTTGTTGTTGTTGCTGATGTCCTTTTAAGTACCAAATTTCAGCTCTATTGGTTGAGTAGTTTGTGATGATTATACTAAAGGTCAGTAGGGCAGAGCCCCATTTGACATTTTTGTACCTGCTTTTTTGCTAGTGAATTTCATCTCCATCAGTCCAGTAGCAGGTGCAAGATTGTTAAAATAAGTATTCTGAAGGTCGGGGGTGGGGCCTTAAAACACAGGAATAGGCCTGTGTTTGTTCTGATATATTAGGTTTGTTCCTACCAAATTTCAGCTTAACACGTTCGCTACAGCCCACCAATGGCGGGCGTACGCCGAGCACAGCAGCGAACTAGATTGGCACAGACGAATTCAATTATTTCGGTCTGATGAATCACAAAACAGCGGTGAGGTGATGTGCTGCATTTCCACGAGACTGGACGTAGTTCGCTTAAACACCCACAGGTAGCAGCACTGCCTGGGTACTAGCCATTTCCCTTGTAATGTCAATTACAGGGAGAATATCCCAGAAATATGGGGCAAAAACTGGTTTTTTGTCCCTTATGAACGGGAATTTTACGGGGAAATTTACTACCAACCTACACCAAAATAAAGCTCGCATTCCTAGCTAAAATGCTGACATAAAATACCCGTCCTCACCAAAGTGCTGCCAGCACGAGACCAAATGGAACTTGCATGTAGACAGAGCGCCTTGTGGCGCTCTCAGAGCGCGACGTTGTTCTGCCGAGCGCCACATGGCGCTCGCCGCAGCGAACGTGTTAAAAGGTCTGAACTAATGTTCATAAGATTGCCAGCAATAAAAGTAAATTAGGGCAACCGGGTACAATTTTGTTTCAAACCTAGCCTTATTGCACATCTGCAGAATAAGGGGAACCACTATGCAAAATTTGACCTTCTTAGACATTGTTATTTTTTAGTTACAGTGATCACAATGTAATCAAGTGAATGTACTGAAAAATATAGATTTAAATAATATGTCCACTCTGTATACTTCTGTTATTTATTACCAATCATCACTCAACATTTTAAATGAGAACTACAACAGCTGATTATGGAATACATATTCTTAAGTTATCAACTGGTTTAGTATAAATAATGCTTTGTCCATAACAATAAGATGGTATCTTGAAAATCCCGTGGTTTGTAGCTCTGAGGTGAATTTAAAATGTTGAAGTAGCATATAATCTTATATATGTTCTAAATTTAGAACATAGAAAAAAGTTTCATCTAAATCAGTTCTCTCGTTTCCCTGAGAAAAGCGAACAAACACGATCAAACCCGCACAAAAACACATTTTTGAGCGGCCTCAATTATTTTTCCAAAAGGCGCATGAAAGTTTAAAATAGCCTAAAACCTTCTTACAAATGTATTGAACAAAGAAACAGATTCATCAAAATCAGTGCTACTGTTTTTCCGGTACTTTGGTATTATACGGATGCCACTATTTTTGGAGGTTAATTTTTACCGGATACAAAGGATAACTACATAATTCGAAAAAACGTACTTTTATTGACTTACTGTAAAAATTTTACATCATCCTGATGAGCGGTCTTTGTGTTGTGCCTCCCAAAAGGCAGCGATGTCCGCTAGGATCGTGTTGAATGCGTCGCCGCCGCTAGCAGCCACTCCCGATCGCCACATGTATTCCGCCAAATAACAGCGCGCTGCGGCAGTTATGTTAGGATGGGTTATCATAAAAATACGTACGGTTTCCTCTTCATTTCGAGGTAAATGCCACACCAAAAGAACGTCACTCATTTTGAAAACAAATGTAACGTAGTGCACGGCAATAAATCACTCATGACACTGACCCAGATACAGGCAGTGACAGGTGATGCACGCGCTCCGGTCAACGACCTGACCTTGGCCTATTTGGAGGGGGTTTGGCGGCCGGAAGTATGACTCATAAGGTATCATTCGATTTGTAACGAAACAAGGAAAGTCCTACAATCATTTTTATGATAACCCATCCTAACATAACTGCCGCAGCGTGCTGTATAAGGGTGGCATCCATATAATACCAAAGTACCGTTTTTCCCGTTAAAAGCGAACAAAAACACGTCCTTGAGCATTACCGAAGGACAGACAGACGGACAGAAATTGAGATAAGACTTGTTTTGGCTCCCCTAGTGTGTAAAATGTGAAATTAAGCAAAACGTCATAATTCCAAGCAATGTACAGACAAAACTTTAATTTTTGTATATAGATATCCTCTCTGTATACTTCAGTTATTTATTACCAATCTTCAGTCAAAGTTTTAAATGAGAACTACATCATCTGTTTATAGAATAACTATTCTTAAGGCATCATCTGGTTCAATATAAATTAATGCTTTGTCCATAAGAATAATATAGGATCTTTAAAACCCCGTGGGGCAGAGTCCTAAGGTGATTTCCAAAAATCAATTTAACCTAAAACCTTCCAACGCACATATAGAACATAGAAAAAAAGTTTTATCGAAATCAGTGCACCCGTTTTCCTGTGAAAAGCGAATAAAATGTGACCAAAATCGCACGAAATCACATTTTTGAGCGGTCGCCATTCTTTTTCCAAAAGGCGTATAACAGTTAAGGCGTATAAAGTGGCCTAAAACCTTCTCACACATATATAGAACAAAGAAACAAAGTTTCATCAATGTCAGTGTACCCATTTTCCCGTGAAAAGCAAACAAAAACCCGTCCTTGAGCGTTACCGACAGAAAAACAGAAATTGAGATAAGACTGTTTTGGTTTCTTTAGTGTATGAAACGTGAAAATATGTAAAAATTTCATAATTCCAAGCAATGTACAGACAAATCTCTAATTTCATTTATATAGATAAGAAATATTTAAGTAAAATAATTAACCATGGGTTAAATTTAAAAATAAGTATTTTTTGTATTAATTTTAAAATTTACACTTTGGAGTCCCTTACATGAATGTTTCTTGTAACGTCAAGGTAATCAAGATTTACACATACTGTCAGATTTTTTTTTGTTTTTTTTTTATTTTTTAGGCTTCTTGGATAGCATTTGAACCATTTACTAGCCAGGAGTATAATGTAGTATAAACAATTTTGGGAAAATCCAGTTTGGTGGCAAAAGCTCCATATATTGGAGAACCTGAGGTAATGTAAAATTTATCAGCTTGCAATTTTACATTTTTATAAAATTTGTTCACTAAACTTCATTGGTCTATTTGCTATCTGTTGCCATTACTGAGTTTACTTGTGTGTGTGACAGGACTCGGCTGTGAAACTGAGAGCCCTGGAGGAGAATAAGCAGACTTACTCTGGATACCTGGGCTCAAACCTGGACATCATCCTGGGTGTCAGGCAGTGCCCTGTTAACTCCATGACTCTGTGTGTTACCTCTGATCCGGAACACGAGAAGTGCATCAAAATGAGGGTGAGTACATTTAGGTTATACTTCCGAACGTGAATGGAACCCCCATGGCAGAACAATGGGCGACAGTGCGACATTGTCGCAGAAAGAAAGCGAGGGCTGCAGAAAATTAATTCTCCATTCTGCAAACAAAAACGATTGAAACTCATAAATTCATGTAAATGTAATATTGTTACCCCAAATTTGCGCAGTCTATTTTTTGAGGCAGAAATACGATCTGCGAGTGTAAACAATTACTCGTAGAGTGGAGTGAATGAGCTCGTTCTGGCTGATAGTGAGCGATGTCCGATATCACATCGTTTCGCAATGTTGCGATAGACAAGGTGCGATACATCATTTCGCTGGTGTATTTGAGAAGCGATATGTATCGTCCATTTTGATATTTCAAATTGCATCGGCACATAAAAAAAATAAATCTTACTTAGGCTATAATTTTTTTGAATGCTCGTTTTGGAATCAAGACACATTATATAAGGGCTCCCTGTAATATATGAACGACACAATATGTCAAAAACTATGGAATGTTAGTGATACCGTACACTACTCAAGCCTGATATGATACGGCAGAACGATATTTAAAAGAATCGGGATGTTCGTAGTGCCACTGCTCATCACTCGGATAGATGATGTGATCGTGCAGCTCCAATCAGTGACGCTAATACATTGTCTTTCTGCTTCTACAAACCAACCAATGGCCTCTAGCAAGGTGTAGTGCTATTAATGTAGTTTGGTCAATACTGTTGTGGAGCACCAATGAGATAATGGCCTCATCCGGTGAGTGGGTTATTTGCTCAGTTTGTTTAGAAGAATTATTCTAACACCCATTACGCGATGGCATTACCCGGCATTGTCCGTTAAACATAAGTTTGCATCGAGCAAAAATATCGAGAAGTTATTTCCAATGCAGGGAAATCGGTGATAAAACCTAAAACAGATGAACGTCACGAAAGTAATGAAATATCTAACATAATCACTGAGCAAAAACTGGCCCTTTGTAAGTTGTTAGGAGAAAACAAGAAGTTCTAAATATTTGTTTGCCTTGTTTTAAGTGTTAGGAATAATAAAGTAAATTTATTATCAGTGCAACCTAGGGATGTGACTGTATCATTTCTATATTTACAAGAAAACTACTTAAAAACTAAACAAATATTGATTGGTTGCTTGTAAAGAGCCAACTGTGTTTCCAAATATGTTATTGGAAAAAATATGTATTTTTTAATACAGCAAATTATGCCTACAGACATTGAATCTCAGTCTATAAATTAATTTAGGAATAAGTGCTTGTTTTAGACTTTGGTTATTTATACTGTATTAGCTGATTAATATTATTATTATTGACACCATATATATATATATATTAGTTTAATATTTTCAGGCTATACAGTAGGGATGTGTCGGTTCTTAAAGTTGGTTGTCGGTTGTACCATTTTTTTACAAAAAAACCAAAACCGAGAACCGATGGTCAAATGTCGGTTTCGGTTTTTCGCTACCAGTAAGTGCTCGTATTGTAAATAAGCATTATAATGTTGTACAAATATCGAATGACTAGCTAAACAACATTTAACAAAATAATTGGTTGAAATAAGACTCCTCCCGACAACTAATCACTTCTTTTCCAGTCCCAAAATAACTCTCAACTAGGGGTGTGCGAGTATTCGAACTTCAAGGTTTTTTGAGCCGAATATTGCAGTATTCGGCTCGGCTCGAGATTTGCAAAAAGGTTCGAAGTTTGAGCCGAATATTTAAAACGCCGACCAGTGAAAATAGTCATCTACAAAAGTCAATTTAAAAACAACTTTCCAGAATCAATGTTAGAATTCTCGTAGTTTGCGTCGGTAGAGCTCCATTCCATAACAAATATAATTCTGCATTGCTAATGCTTTCGGTCCTTTGTAAAAAAATAACCAAACATTAAAGTACTGTAATATTTTTAACTGCCGACCTGATCAGTGATCAACCAACGCAATGGAGCTACTTTCTCTACGCTCAATCACATCAAGTGGACCTATATCACAGTATTCAGTTTGCCGTGCATTGTTGCCATTGCCCAGTTGAGTTGTGCAATATTTCATGGTTAATAATAATTAATACAACAACCGTACTGCTCCAGAAAAAGTACCACAGGAAAAAACTAGAATCCATTAAAACACTTTGTCTAATTGTTGCATCGGTACATTGTTTTCTACAACTTACAACTTCGTACATTACACAATAATTATATTCCCTGGAGTCTGAAATTATGTTTGGCAACACTGTTGGCATACCCACTTTGCGAACACTGAGCTCTATGTTATATCTGGAGTCACCACTCCGTGGTGAAAAAGCTTGCCACTGTGTTTATGGTCGTTATGTTGGCCAGATGTGTTTCTGACGTTTTGGTGGTGTAGTTATTTAATTTCCTATTGGTTGAAATTTTGACATCGTCCACCCAATGCATTTTGATTGGTCCAGTTAACGGTAAGGTGACAACACAATAGAGCAAAAAGTCAGTGTTGACGGCACGTTTTTGGAAGATATTTAGGCAGAGAGTAGTGACTCCAGATATAACATAGAGCTCAGTGTTTGCGAACTGCCTTAAGACGTTGAGTGAAGATGGTTATTATGATGTAATAATGATTTAACGTGACCAACAGCTAGCGACAAGGGTGTACGTGATGAACGAGATGAGTAGAGTAAGTGTTCACCTTTACTCCACTCATCTTGGGTGATGAATGCCTAATAAACATGACGGCGTTATAATGTGCAGACGAATTAGTACTCTCCAAAAATTAGATAGTTAAAAAATTGACGAATTGCGAGGTTCACAAAATCTAAGGATTTTATAAAAATTCTGAATGGTTACGTAACGCATTTTTAAAATACCGGTGGTCATATTATTTTAAAGGTTGATTATATTCTATGTACGTCGAAGGCCCTAACCAAGAGCAAGACGCGATCAAAATGGCGCAGTGTTTTATTACGCTACGCTACAGCTGTGCTATTAAAATCATATTGTTAACTCCGCGGGATTGTTTGAAATTTTGAATAAATGTCAGTAGAAAACATATTATTTAGTAATTGTATTCTATCAAATTGTTAAAGTCGTGAAGGAAGAAGAATGCATTGACGATCCTCTTCCACCTTCTGCTTCTGAAACAGGTTTCAGAAGCAGATATGATAGATTAAGTCTATTAGGTAATAGGTTGGATAGAACATAAGCTAGGCCTACGATTATTAACTTATTCCTGTGAGTACAATAAGATATAAAGACAGGTTAACTATCTTATATTTATAAAAAGATAACCTAAAATTTACTCTTTACAAGCACAGTTGAATGAGAGATAGGCTACTGGGTTTTGGCAATTTCCAAGGCTAGGGCCTAACTCTTTGGTTACATGGAGATTACATGGAGATGGAGTCTTTGGTACATTTGGACATATAGTCAATTATTATTATGGCTATTAATAAATACGGTAATATCTGCATTAGTTAACCTGTGGGCTCAAAATTTGTAGTTCTCTTTCTTTACGTTATTTGTTCTGTATGGAGGCCACCTACTTTATATTGAAAGACAAATTGTTCGTTAAGCTTACTATCAACAAGTGGTCTCAATAAATCTTCCTTTTTAGAAGCCTACCGTACTTGTTTCATTATTTTCCCACCTAAGGCCTTTATTTATTTAACGTAGGAATAATTAATATAGAAGAAGTGAATGAAAGATGACAAATATTGAAAGTTATAAATTAGTCTACATTACCATAATGGATTAAATGTTTATTCTTTTAAACATAATATAAATAAAGAATACATAAAGGCCTAATCAAACATGTTCAAAGCACGAGAACTTTGACAAAATTCTGCCCGGCGTGGATCGAGTCAGAAAACCACTACTGGTATATTGCACACTCCTAGAGAAAATTCCCATCAAAAAAAGTTCGGCTCGAGAAAGCTCGAAGCTCG
Source organism: Allygus modestus (assembly GCA_963675035.1). NCBI lineage: Eukaryota > Metazoa > Arthropoda > Insecta > Hemiptera > Cicadellidae > Allygus > Allygus modestus. The sequence continues at coordinate 232,927,963 of OY776111.1, forward strand.
AGAACTTTGAAAAAAAGCTCGGCTCGAGCCAGAATCACTATTCGCACACCCCTACTCTCAGCTAACACGAAAGGAGAATTGACAGGAGTTCTATTTATGGATGTACGTGAATGGAGAGAGCAGATAAGGAAGCAAGGCGAGGGGGGTGGGGAGGGTTTGGTTGAGTCAACAAATTTGACCTTGACAGGTCCCTAGCGCAGTCATCAGTTTAACATCTGCTAAACATCTTTCTCTCTGAATACGGAAATATATATTTAATCGTGCTCTTTTCCCATTATAAATTTAAATTAAACTGATTTTGTTTATTTTAGCGAATTTCCCCAATAGGGAAGACGCTATTACCGTAGGTCTCATGGTAAGACATAAGCCCGAGACCATGATAACTTTTTGTTTTGAGGTCCCCAGATGCGAAAAACACTATTCGTTCAAATTTATTTAAATGTATATATATATATAAATATCTATATATGTGTCCGTTAACATGATAACATGAGTAAAAAATGCCTGATTTCGATGAAATTTGGCTCAAATGTGTAAAGTGACATTCATGACTTTGAGTTTGAAAACCATAAAAATTGGACCATGGGAAGGAGGGTTTATGGGGGTTTTAAATTTTCAAAAAATCAGTTTTTTACACTTTTCACCCTAAAATATTTAAAACACTCAATTTTTGTTTTGAGCATTATATAGAGCTTAAAAAAAACAAATAATTTAGTATTTTAAATTATTAACATAGGTTAAGTGGTTGCGGAAAAATCCAAAAAACCTGCTCATAAAATCTTCCATGTTAATGTTATGGGAAAAAGGTTTTTGTCTTTTCCTCAGTTCTTTGTAATGTAAACTTCACATTTGCTTTTATCAATCAATTCAGCTCTACAAAACAATCATTTTGGTGTTTAAATTGTGATTCTATGTCCAGCCGTTGCAGAGATATTCAAAGTGCTAAACACAGTATGTTGTCCAATGTTATCCTCATGGAGGATAAATAAAATTTGATATCTGATTATTTATGAATGTAGATTGATGAAACTTGGTATATGGCTCCACTTAGTACTAGTATATTGATATTTTCACAAACAATTGATTTTTTTTTTATTATCTCAGTTGCAGCAAACCTGCATACTCAGCCCTAATATTATTCTTGTGGAGGATAAGTAAAGTTTTATATCTCCCTTAATTATGAACATATATTAATAAAACTTAATTATGTACCTAAATTATTAGAACTTGGTATGTAGCTTCACCTGGTTGAGTTATATTGATAATTGCATAAAAACACATATTTTGTGTTCCTTGTTGCAGCAAACCTGCATACTCAGCCCCATGTTATTCTTTGGAGAATAAATAAATTGCTATAGATCACTTATTTATTTATGTATTTTTATGAAACTTGGTGTAAGTGGCTTTATGTGGTAGTGAGAAACATATGCATGCATTGGAAATTCGCTGACTACGCAGGTTTGCTGCGACGGGGTATTATATTATTATAGGATCCTGGTGAAATCAATATTAAATTGCAATTGACAAGGTTGTTAATCAGGTTAAAAATTAATCATAAATACCTCCTAATTAATTGGAAATTGGCTAAATATGATTTAAAATTGTATACGTTATTTAAAATAAAATCACTTAAAACTGTACACGATAGAGCCAAACAGGAATTTATTATTCTTCTGCTTCAACGGGATTCATTGTTTTCATAAACTCTCAGAGACATTGAATGATAGGTACAGATAAGCAGTGTTGGCACCGACCGGGGAAAACTGGAAAACCGGGAATTATGCGTGAACTTTGGTGACCAGGATAAAATGTGTGGATTATGCGGGAATTTTCAGTCGAACCGGGAATTTCCGATCGCGATCGTCTGCTATTGCGTAACGCGTTCTGAGTAGTTGGCGAAGTTAGCGACATGTTCTCGATGATCGGCGAAGTTAGCGATGCGTTCCTGATGGTCGGCGACAATAGCAATACGTTCTTAGCGATGCGTTTCCGTTGGTCGGCGACGTTAGCGATGCGTTCTCGATGATTGACGACATCATTAGCAATGTGTCCTCGATGATGGGCGTCGTTAGCGATGCGTTCCTAATGGTCGGCAACGTTAGCGATGCATTCCCGATGATCGGCGACGTTAGGGATGCGTTCTCGATGCATTCCCGATGGTCGGCAACGTTAGCAATGCGTTCCCGATGGTCGGCGACATTAGCTATGCGTTCCCGATGGTCGGCGACATTAGCTATGCGTTCCCGATGGTCGGCGACGTTATCAGTGTGTTCCCGATTGTCGGCGACGTTAGTTAGGTGAGTGTGAGAGCTCTTGTTGAGGAAACTTTACGAAATGCAGTCTCGATTATCGGCGACATTTTTATAAAGATCAATAAGATTAATTTGTATGTTGTTACAAACAGTGGGTAATAGAAGTGGCTCATTTGTAATTAATTGTTGTCTGGTCAAAATTGCCCATCGTTGATGTGGAGCTCTCGTTAATATCTTTGGAGTCACTAGATAATTTGTTAAAGCATAATTGGCTGGGTAGTCAGGCGCGGATAAAGGGGGGAGGTCATGGGGCCAAAACCTTCACGTATTTTACCCATTTTTCACCGTAAAAGTTATTATATTTTGACAATTTAGAAATGTTTTCACTCATGACCCCTCCCTAAAACGATAGCCTGTATCCGCTACCCTGTGGGTAGTGTATAAGTGGTCGCTTCATAATCTGAGGTTTGTTGTCAGATTGATTCCTAGCAAAAATCTTGAAAATGTTTGGAAAGTTCAAAACTGGATCCAGCTGCCATAATAATGCTTTCAAAGAAAATGTTTAATTTATATAGTAACGAAATGAGAGTTTGGGCTTACTCCTTAACAAGAACATTGAAAAATGCCTTTGTCGTCGATTGACACACAAAAAAGTATTGGTGTATACTATTTTCAGATTCTTATAATATAGTATATTGCCAAGTAGGGATGTGCGAATAGTGCGATGTAGTGTTTTTATTTTGATTCGATGCAACAATGCGATTTAAAGAATATCGATTTGAACCGATGCAATTCGATTTGATTCAATGCGACATGTTTCAATGATTAAAACTCAGCCTATTCACCAATTTTTAAGACCAACATGGATGATCTACCATTTTGGCCAAAGTCTAGTTATAATTTTCTGATGTGATCAATTAATTCTTCTTCCATCCTTGATCCATCATTTCAAAAAATTTTGCAACAAAAAGTATAACCTAAATTTAATTGTATTTACTTAAGTTTCAAAGGACGGACGAATACAAACGAGCGCCAAAGTTATAATAAGTGACGATGTTGTCAGTTTTGCCAGATTGTAAAATACCACTGTCGTACCATGACAGTAAAACTACCGTATTTTTGACAAAATACTATTTCACCCACCCTAGGAATAGTTTTGTGAAGGCATAACGTTGTTCAAATGACTCACTGTTTATTATAAATTCATAATGGGGAAAACGTGGTTCCAAGGTAAGATATTTGGTAGCGCGGGAGTATATGAAGGCATCGAATCGAACCAAATCAAAATTTCGATGCTTTTTGATGCATCGAATTTTATATAATTGGGTCTATCTGTTGACAATTTCCCCCTACCATCAATTAAAATAATGTATTGTTTTTATATAGAGAACAAAATCAAGTTCATTGATATAAATAATTGACCCAGCCTATAAACCCATTTTTTTAGAAAGCATAAACAAATGAGCTATAACTTAAATAAAAAATAATAATATACTTTGAAAAAGTTATAATTTTTTGTTAAAATAGCACTTTAATTTATATTGTAATTCGTTATATGTGTCACAAATACATAAAAAATGCCGTGCTAGTTTACCTGAATTTTGAGATTTTTACCTAGAAAATCTGGAATTGTGCATGAATTTTGAATTGCAACTTTGGTGGCAACCCTAATAAGTGATTTATTGCTCACTATTCATGAAAGGTGCTAACGGAAGACGTCTGAAAGTGAGCAAAACACTACCTGGAGCCTAGACACAACAGAATAACGGTCTGTCTGTCTGTCTAGGAGTATTAGTTGTGATCACTTCCTTGTTTAAAATGTTCTGGTTTGGTTTTTGTAAACTAATCTGTAATCTATAAACTGAATTTACAATTAGATTCTGGATTTCCAATGTCCGCAAAACTAAAATATCAGCAAAAACAGGTAAACTTATTTTGTTTTTAAGGTTAGGCCTACAGTAGGCTAAACTTAACCCTTCTAGGACCAAGTACTTTCATATCTATAGTCACTATTATTTTTTGCTAAGAAAAAAAATGAAATTTTGATTAAAATTGTTTTTTGTACCAAAGTATATAGGAAATACATGTGTGATTAAAACTTGTAAAATAATTTTTTGCAACATTTTATGGGAAAAAAACAGAAATTTGTTTACGGATATATCTGTCAATGGTCCTGTACTAAAGTAAGAGAAGACGGATAAATCCATTCTACATCCGGAAACTAGTACATCAAAATAACTTTTTTGTTTTTAAGGAAGTTTAAATGAAACAATGTTTTATACAGACTTTTTATGTATTTTATGTAAAGTTTATCATGTAAAAACAGCATTTATGAATCCTTATTTTGTAAAATAAAAATCAAATATAGCCTATTGTTGTATAAATTGTTACAAATAAAACAGTAAGTTTTTAATAAATATATATATATATATATATATATATATATATATATTGCCATTGTAAATAGCACTACAAACACACATTAGCTGACAAAGAACTCATTGTACAGTACAACACGACTGACCGACCAAAACTACTGACTGAAGGTCATTACTCCCACCGGTTGTCGTCTACATCATTGCAAACATACCGCAGTAAAATTCCCTACAACTAAATGAGTCTCGATAACAGGCCATAATATTTTTATAGGTTTCCCTAACTAATGTTGGTTATTGTACATGTATTTTACTAAAAAAGTAAGGTTAAATATGTTATATTGGTTTTATAAAACACTACGGATATATCCGTTAAAAGTCCAGAACACGAAAAACCACTTACGGATATATCCGTCTTTTGACCTGCTACGGATAAAAACATAGACGGATATATCCGTCTGTGGTCCTGGAAGGGTTAAACCTTAAAATCTTAACAAAGTTTAAGTTAAAAGATTATTTAGACGACGTTACTGCCCTAGGCTAACTTGTTATTAGGTATTTGGCTAAACAAGGTTTTAAGCCTAGGTGATTAATTAATTTTGTAATGACCCATAACACCGTATTTAATTTAAATTAATTTGATTTGTCTTTGATTGATTACTTGTGACTTTTTAACCAAATCTCCTGCATAGTGTCTCTGCAGCACTATTTATGTAAACCAGTGAAACAAAGTGTGAAATAGGAATTTATAGGTTCCGGTATATAATCAATTAAAGTTTTTTTTGGCAGAATTTCAGAATCTATGTAGAAACTTAAATTTAAAGTATGGACGAGACAGTTATTAGGTAAGTTCTTTGAAAAAAAAAACTGACGACCGGTTTTTGTAAAAAACCCAAACCGATAAAAAAAGCAACCGACCCATCCCTACTATACAGTACATTGTTGTAATTGTTGCATTTCAATTCATTTTCTTTTTTGGATTGCCATAAAGAGAATTATTATTATTATTGTTATTTCCTAATAAGATTGGTTTATTTAAATCAATTTCTTTAAAAGTTACAAAGTTTTTAAAAGTGGCTTAATGTGATTCCAATGGTTGCAGTAGGCGCACGGCAAATCGCGTTAGGATTGCAGAAGGTTTTGGAATTTTACATAAACCATTGCAGGAAGAATAAAAACATTCTGCCCTGGGGCATGGAACACTTTTAGGACAGAAGTTGATTATACTAGCTTTCCTATTAATTTGTTTTAATATATTAGGGATGAGTCGATTCCATTTTTGTTCGATTCCGATTCCATCAATCCCGAATAACAGTTGAAATAGCAAAGTAATAAATTATTTAAAGACAATAAGTTCAGTAATTGATTTTTATTTAATAAATTAGAGACAATCAATTTGTGATTATTTTTCATTAATAAAATAACATCAACCTACAAAAGTAAGTAATAAAAAAAAACTAAGTTGAATTGCATGTTTATTTTTCATATAATTTTTATGCTATAAGTTACATAAATCTCCCATGATATTTTTTTAAATTGGTTTGTTGTGTTAGAAAGCAATCACTTTGGATGTTTACTATTCTTAACCGATAAAAATTCATTTGTAATGTTAAATTTAGGATTTTAAATTTTGTATACAAATTAGAAAGCAAAATTTGTTTTTTAATTATTGTAGATCTAAGTTTTTAAATAAACTGTAATTTTAAATTTCTGCTTTAAATAAATGGAATAAAAATAAATTTTAAGATGTCTAGCAGCATAAAAAGTTGGAAAAGTGGAGAATTTGAATAGAAAGAAATAATACCCCAGTTGCAGCAAACCTGCGTACTAGCGAATTTCCGATGCACATTTTTGTCTTAATACCACATAAAGCCGCTTACCAAGTTTCATAAAAATACATTCAAAATAATTTAATTATTCTACATAAGAATAACATTGGGGATGAATATGTAGGTTTGCTGACACAAGAAACACAAACAATTGATTTTGATGCAAAAATCAATAGAATTCAACTAGGTGAAGCCACATACGAAGTTTTATCAATATTCATTCAAGAATAAGCAATATATAACATTTTAATCATTCTCTATAAGAATAACGTGGGGCTTAGTAAGCATATTTTGCTGCAAAGTGAATGCAAAATATGGGTTTTCATTCAAATATTAATATAACTGAACTAGGTGAAGCCACATACCCAGTTTCATCAACCTACATTTATAAATAAGCGATGTATATCATGTTTTAATTATTCTCCATAAGAATAACATGGGGAATGAGTACGCAGGTTTGCTGCAACAAGGAGCACAACAAATAGGTTTTTATGCAAGTATCAGTATAACTCAGCAAAAGGTGAAACTACATACCATATTTTATTAATTTGTGTTCATAATTAAGGGAGACATAAGATTTGACGTATTCTCCATAAGAGTAAGATGAGGGCTGAGTACGCAGGTTTGCTGCTACGGGAAGTATCAGTAAAAATTGCTTTTTTGTGCAAATAAGAATAGACCATAACCATATGAAGCCACATACCAAGTTTCATTAATATTCGTTCATTAATAAGCGATATATAAAATTGTACTTATTCTCTATAAGATTAACATTGGACAACGTACTTTTTTTAGCACTTTTAATATCTCGGTAACCAATTGACGTAGAGCGAAGATCAAAATACCAAATTGTTTGTTTTTTAAGCTAAATTTAATGGTATAAACAAAAGTTTGAGTTTAAAAATAATTACATTTAAAAAGTTCAAACAACCCATTTTTGGTGTACAAAGCCCCTCAAAAACCCCCTTTAAAATAGAGCGGTCTGTCTGGATCTTGAACTCATGAAAATAGATCCTGCCTTACACGTTTGTATCAAATTTCATCAAGATCGGACCATTTTTACGAAAGTTATCGTGCCTACGGACACACACACATATATATATATATATATATATATATATATGCATTTATGTGAATTTGATCAAATGAACAAATGGTATTTTTGGCATCTGGGGGCCTCAAAACGAAAAGTTGTCATGGTCCCGGGCCTAGGTCTTACCATGCCGACCACGGTAATAGCTTCTTCCCTATAGGGGAAATAGGGGAAATTCGCTAAAATGTCAGGAAGGAAGGAAATCAACATAGAAAAGTTTGATTAGTCAGGAAAATAATAAGACTGATAAACAGTGATTGTATTATTCGTATCTCTTGAACGGAAAGTTACACCACTTTGATTGACATTTTATTAGTGAATTTCCTTTGGAAAGTGAACTATTAGCATGACCCGCACAGTGAAACTTAAGCCCTGGACCACCATAGAAGTTCCTAACGAGACCCCCTGAACACGTTTTGGGGGGGTCGTTCAAAATTATATATATATATACATATATGTGTGTATATATATATATAGACATATATATATATGTGTGTTTGCACTCTAGCGGTTGCATTTTTTGTCCGATTAACTTCAAATTTGGTAGGGACGTTTCTTTCTGTAATTAGTTGGACAAGTTCGTTGGGCAAAACAATCGGAAAACTCCAAACTCCTTTTTTCGTGATTAATCTTTCAAATTTTGAGTTTTTGGGCCCAAAAAGGGTCAGAAGAGACCCGTATGTAAAATTAATGCATGTAATAAGATGGGAATTAGTGAGGCAAAAGTTTTAAGCCCTCTCTCGTCATTCTATCATAAATAATTACTTACTCTTTACTCTTTACTCCCATGGCCACACATATCTAAGGAGATATTTGGCCGCACCAACAAAGCCCCTCCATCTGTCTCTGTCTTCCGCGTCTTCCTCATTCGCTCCCAATCGCTCCAGGTCCCCCTTCACTTGCTTCCACCACTTTTGCCGTGGTCTTCCTCTTGGTCTTCTTCCTTCAAGATTCCTCATAATAACTTGTTTCAAACTATGATTCTCCTCTCTTCTTAAAACGTGTCCAGCCCATCTAATTCTCCTGCATTTAAACTCACAAACTACATCCGGATCCCTGTATAGTTCTCTCAATTCCCTGTTGTGTCTCCTCCTCCACTCTCCTTCTTCAAAAATTGGCCCATAAATTTTTCTGAGGATTTTATTTTCAAAAACAATCAATCTCCTCTCATCCTTTTTATTGATCTTCCACGTTTCAGCTCCATATAGCAATACTGGACTGATAATTTGTTTTATATAATCAAATTTTTGTTGTTTGTGACAGTAATTTTGAAGACATAAGTTTATTGCATACGTAGAAACATCTGTTTGCAAGATTTAGCCTATTTTGTATTTCTATTTCATCTTTGTTTTCTCCGGATATTATGCCTAGATACTTAAATGAGTCTACCTTTTCAAATTCATGACTTTCTACTTGAAGAGGGCCTTGATTTAAATTGACTGGATTTCTTGCGAATTGCATATATTTGGTTTTTCCATCATTTACTTTTAGACCTAATTGTTCTGTTTCTTCCATGAATAATTTTGTTAATCGCCTTAAATCTTCTAAATTTTCTGCAAAAATTACTACATCGTCTGCGAATGCCAGTATGTTGATTCTAGAGCCAATTGTTATTCCTTCATCCATTTTTGATACTTTTTGGAGAGCTTCTTCTATCGCTAGGTTGAAGAGGATTGGGGAGAGTCCATCTTACATCTGCATTGATTTTGAAGGGTTCCGAAACTCTTCCATTTACTCGTACCGAGCATGTGGAGTCCGTTATACTTGTTCTAGCAAGATTTATCAGCTTTTTTGGAATTCCAAACTTGTCCATCTTTTTCCACAGTCTCTCTCTATTTAAACTATCATATGCTTTTTGGAAATCAATAAATATTGTAAACAATTCTTTATTCAACTCCCAGTACTTCGATATAATTTCCTTAAGAATAAATATTTGATTCGTTGAGATAAATAATTACCGAGTTATTAAAGAAAATGTGTTTCAACCAAACACAGTACGTTGTCTTATGGGGGGTTTACACCATAAAAGCCTGCTACTCCTTTGTTAAAGTACTTTTATCATCCCCAGCAACCTCACGCCTACTTTCAAGCCTGACTGACCTTCTCCTAACATTATAATGCGCAAAATTTTATTCCCAGCTTTGCAGGTAAATGAAACCAGGAGCATCAGAACAGCCAAAAAATCAGTGTTTTCAGATTTCAATAAAAATTGGAATACATGTATGTTTTTACATTGCTTTTGAGTTTAAAAAGTTTTTATATAGAAATCCACTTCCCTCACGTCAGCGTGCTGCGTGCGAACTCGTTTTATTTGTGGTAATCAGACGAAAAAATGAGCCGTCATTAATTTGTCTTTGTACGACAATTAGTTTCGGTTTTAGCATTTTTGATTAGGATCTGTTACCTCTTGAATAAATTACCGGGACCCTCGGCTGGAAGCCGAACAATAGACCAGCCATTAAGAATGGGACAAAAATATAGGGTCGCTTAGCGACTCGGTCCACTAGCTTTGTTTCCTTATCTGTTTTCCTCATTCTCGTACATCCATAAACAGAACACCTGTCAGTTCTACTTTCATGTTAGTTGAGAGTTATTTTGGGACTGGAAAGGAAGTGATTAGTTGTCGGGAGTAGTCTTTTTTTAACCACTTATTTTGTTAAAACGGTGTTTATCTTTGTTTTCCCACGCTAAGTTATTTTTTTTGTACCGACAGCCTGGAATCGATATAACCGGAATCGACTTTGGACCATCGATTCTCGATTCCGATTGTAAGTCTGAGAACCGGTGGAACCGAGAATTAAAATTGGAATTGACTCATCCCTAGAATATATTTTATATATGTATAGGCTAATGTGACTTGTGAAAATGTTACAGACAGCACTCAAGGCCCAGTTGTTGAAGCCAGAGATGGTTTGCCACAAGGCCCACAGTCAAATCAACTGCATGCAGGCTATCAAGAACGGGTATGTTAATATAAACACCTTATTATGAATTAAATGGATAAATACCGCCTTTCTGTGGTGACCCTTGGCATTCCATGATGTGAATTCTACAAATTTGTTTATTCTTTACCTTGTTTGAACCCTCAGTGTTACAGTAACACGAATGCAGTAACAGTCTTTCTTTTTGCCTGAAGTTTAGAAAAAGAGACCTCTGCCTTGATAATTTCCTCTGCCTTTGTATCTTAAAGAATCATCGAAATAATGCAGATTTATAATGTTTTCAATCCAGCAAAGAGCCTGACAGAGTTGATAGCTATATATTGTACTAAACATTGACCTGCCTATCTTGTTATAAACTGTTAGATAAGTTAATTTACTATTATAATACATTATTCTCCAAGACACCGTCTGAATAAAATATCCAAGACACTGTCTGACATTATCTGAAAAGTCACCAAAATATATGGGGAGGAAACTCTGTAACACACTACCCAACGAGTTAAAACAAATAATTAAGGAAAACAGTTTTAGAAATAAGTTAAAAGATTTTTTGAATAGAATAATGTATTATTCAGTTGACTTATTTTTTAATGAGAAATTCTAGGAAAATGTGTATATAGTTTATGCCTTTTTTACTAATCAATGGTTGTACTAATTGTTTTAATGTCTGACTTATTTTTCTCTCTGGCTATTCAATTGTTTTAGGTTAGATCAATGTAAGTTATGTACTGACGATGTCATCTGTTCTGTACTAGCTTTGCTAGTTGTTAAAGAATGTTTTTTTATGACAATAAAGATATTCTCATTCTTATTCTCAGTGTTGACCACCTGTAATTCTGGTTGACAATGTCGGTTCATGGCCTCGTTGTAACTATTGTGATCAAAGTGGATTTAGACATTTGTATGACAGCAGCTTGGGGGCATTGTTTTTGTTCTTTTTCTGTCTGACATCTGTTAAACAGTACAGAAAATGTGTAGATTGTATATTTCCTTAACACATTATAAAATAAAGTAAGAGAGTACAGTAAATTTCTTGTAACATTCATCTAACTGGATCAACTGAATTTCAGCTGTAAATGAAAATTGCACCGCTTAATGTTGGCTGTAAATTTTGATCTTACCACACTAAAATAGCGATCGCGCCACAAAAGACCTCGTGCCACAGGTTCATGTTGTGATATTGGCAGCAAATGATGGTTAGTAAAGAGATTTTGATTTGAAGATTTTGACTTAATTTCCATGTGTTTTATTCCAGCAATGCAGACGTAGCAGTGTTTGATGCCGGCGATGTTTATACAGCAGGTCTCAACTATGATCTGATACCCTTCATGGCTGAAATCTACAACCTAGGCTCTCCAGACTACTATGTTGTAGCTGTAGCTAAAGAAGAGGATGCCTCCACAGAAATCACCTACCTGAAAGGTAGATTTAATTTATTGTACATAATTAATTTGAAATTAATCGAGGAATTGTATGATGCCTTTAGTCATAAACAAGCTTTAGGAATATTTGAATTTGCTTATAGCCAATTATTGTTATTTTCCTAAACATTAAACGTGGAATTAGAGGTGTGCGGATATCCGAAAAGGATTCGGATATCTGAATCCGATCCGAAGGCTTTATCGATATCCGATAAGTTCTAGTAAAAATTTTACTTATTCGGATAGACTGTTTATCTGGGGATAAAAAGCCAGAAACGAAACAATAAATATGTTTGGACTATTAGTGAACGTTTTGACTCTTGATGATGTCGTTCAAGGTAACAAGACGAAATGATGACATTCCTGTCACTTTCAATGTTTTCAGTACGTAACTCGTATCAATTCATCGATACAATATTTGTGTTGTCATGTATGGTATCATGATACACGGCCGGATCGTACATCATTGTAGCAAACAGAATGAATACGGTTTATAAAAAGAAGTGTGCGATAGCGAACGTTTTTGAAAGTAAACAACCAAATGTATACAATATTGAAACATTGTAACTCGATGTCGATTCACGATTCTCGGGATAGCCGCAGATAACAAGACAACATTAGTTGCGACAAAGTCGATAATTTTTTGTCTATAGTCGATCTCCGATAGTAACAACTTCTCATGAATGCAATGAGCAAGCTCTCATGGAGTAAGCTGTAATTAAAAAGTTGCATTATGCAAACGGAAATGTTAATGTATGAAATTTGAAATTGCTGCTACTGATTTTTTTTTTTCATTCAATACAATAAAACAAAACTGATTAAAAGTTTGCTGACTTGCGCAAAACGAGTTAATTGCATAGCTTTCTCTACGGCGAAGTTTCCTGGTATGATCAACGAGCTTAATCTATCTAGATCTCTTATACTCCAAGAAAAGACTTCACTTGTTAATCTCCGGACGAGAACTCAAGAAATAATATATTGAATATCTATCTGGCTTAATATTATTTAAGCTCGTCGAGTATCTTTAGTCTTAACAACGACGCAAAGCCGTCGTAGTCCACAAAGCCGTTTGTAGTCCATTCATTCCGGTGACAAACTAGGTTAAACAAAGTTTCTAATTTGTAGTAAACAAAATAAATTCGAACTAGGCCTAGTTAGTAAATTTATAAAACAAAGGAAATTATTTAGTTATGGATGTTTTTGGTTAACTCATACAGAGATGAAGCTCTATACTGGCTTTTTCAGTAGGGTTTGATTGCCTTTGTCGTGCTAGGCCTTTAGTATGTTGTGATGTCTGCTATCAACATTGGTTGATTTCTCGGTCTTTTAAATAGGCTGTAATCATATTAAAATGTTTCCTTGTTGTTTCTCTTGCCTGACCATATGTTTATGTTTTTTTTTTAGCCCAGATAGACTAAGGTGTTATAGCATAATGTCAAGGATTAATGATAGTTAAGTTGACATTACATGATTTTAGTAGCCTAACCTAGGTCTACTGTTATTAAATTCAGGGTGGCCACCCAACCGTGAAAACCGTGAAACCGTGAATTAGCCGTGAATTTGGCACACCGTGAAAAAACAGTGAAAAAGCCGTGAATTTCACTGTAAAACCGTGAAAATTCTATCATGATTAGTGACTCGAATGTCGGTATTGTTACCTGGAAAGTTAATTTGAGATATAAAAATATGTTTCGGTGTACAGAAAAAACAGTATCGGTGAGAGATTTGTTGACAGGAAAAACAAAGAAAGAGAGAAGCAAGTCAATAATATAAAAACAATTCTTAAAGATATTTTTTTACAAACTCTCCGATGAAATTCCAGGTAAGAGATTTATTTACAGCTCTATTCGCGAATTGATAACCAAAGGAGCTGACTGAGGGGAAACGGAGAGAGAGAGAGAGAGAGCAGAGAGAGCGGCTAGTCCGTAAGTGAGCAAATACCTTCCAAATTCCTGGAAGTCAACACAACTATCTTTTCCTTGTACAAATATTCTTTTGGTGACCATAAATTAATTACGTGTAACGCCTTTGACCCTTGTTTATTAAAACAGTGTCTCAACATATATATCGTTTGTTATTTTAATTTCTCTGTATTCTGTCATGCCATGCATTCTGACAATATTTAATCTGAGAATAAGTAAAATATCTCTCAGTGAAGAGTGGGCCTTTGGCCTAAACCAAGACAGGGAAAAATAAATAATTATCAATTTCTCTCTCTCTCTCTCTCTCTCTCTCTCTCTCTCTCTCTCTCTCTCTCTCTCTCTCTCTCTCTCTCTCTCTCTCTCTCTCTCTCTCTCTCTCTCTCTCTCTCTCTCTCTCTCTCTCTCTCTCTCTCTCTCTCTCTCTCTCTCTCTCTCTCTCTCTCTCTCTCTCTCTCTCTCTCTCTCTCTCTCTCTCTCTCTCTCTCCCCCCTATCCTATATTTCTTTCCCATATCTTCTATCCCCGCCCACTTGGCACGCGCACTGACTGCGCACAACAGGTTGCCATGGATACCGATCATAGGCTGTATACCCCACTGTCGTCACACACCTCATCACTACTGCCACTGCGTTGTTAAAACATAATGGTGGATGTTCCCCAACTACCTTGAGGCCGTCGATTAATATTTATTTGTTGTATAACTACATGCTTCATTCTACAAATATCTAAAGTCCAGATGAAAAATTAATTGTTGTAAATCAAGAAAACCTTTCGTGGATGTTGCCACGGTATAATTAATACAAAGTAAAATCAGATAACTTAAATAAAACTATGTATGATGTGAAACTAAAAGAAATTATAAATTAGAAAATTAGACCAATAAATACTGAAGATTAAAATCAAAATAATTCTAAAATTACTTAATTACATTACTAAATTCAAAATTGAAGTCCATAACAAATATTACAGTACATTTATTTAAACATATAAGTACCATGGAAAACTGAAAAATAAATAAATAAAGTAATAAAAGTAAGACAGTTTTATATAATGTTAATTTGCCTATCTATATCATATTTGAAATAATTAGCTATTAACCTTATCAAAAAATAAATTTAGGTTATTGTTAATAATAAATTTTAGTTGAATTTTCCAAAACCACACAAGATAATCTAACATATAACAGATATATTTATGTACAAATTTCACAGCACAGTAAAAAATAACAAATTTATGCTACCATTTGAAATTTATCAAGTTAGTGGCTATTTTTGAAATAGTTTTCAACCATTTTTTAAACCTTTTTTAATATAATTTAAAAATTTAACTAGTATACTTCAATAACAATAATAATAACACATAAATAAAAGCAGTTTAATTTGAAATCATAATGGAGAACGAAAGCGATTTAAAAGATAGTATTCCTTTTCTCACTCTAGGAATGATGTTGACAAACAACTGATTTACAGCCACTCACCCTAGGAATATTGTTGACAAACAACTGATTTACAGATAATTACCTCCCTCCCCCCTTACCCCTCACGCTTTCCTAGTCTAAACCTTTCTTGTCTTCAAGGACATTGTTTGCAACCCTACCCCACTCCCCTTGCACACCTTTCTTATCTCCATTCTTGTTCAGCTATAAATAACACCTGTCAACGTCTCTTTTCCTGAGTTTTGGGGCTTGTTTTCCTTAAAGGAAATGACTAGTTATAAATAGGAGTCGGTCTTATTTAAACCACTTATTTTGTTAAACATTGTTTAGCTTATCTCTGTTTATTGTTTGAAGCAGTAAACTGTACCGTACCGAATCTGTACCGGGGTTATGTTCTGTACCGAACCGATGACAGTAATTAGTTGTGTACCGTACCGTACCGTTTTTTCGGTGCACCGCAGACCCCTAAAAACTGAACCGTGATTTTGCCAAAAATAACCAGGAAAAACCGGGAAAAAACCGTGAATTTGTATATAATTGTAGAGTGGCCACCCTGTAAATTGCCTATATAACTTATGCCTATACAACCAGTAAACATATTTATTGTATTTTTCACTGCAGAGAAGATAATATTCTCGAGAATATATAGTGGTTTGGTATATTGCTCTTCCAATTACACATGCTGTTTTCTGCTGAGGTTATGTTTAATACAGTCTTCAATTACTCATAAAGATAAATGTATAAAAATAATAACCACTTTCTGTATTTTGAATAAAATTACTTAGGTTAAATGGTTAAATATTGTAAATTTATATCTTGCAAGGGAAATGGAAATGTAAAGTTCCAACTTGAAAATATGGTACGGTAGGTAATTTTAGAGATCGGGGTAAAGTAGGCTAAATATCCGAATCCGAAAAATATCCGATCTGAAACCCTTACCATCCGATCCGTATCCGATCTAAACTTAAGCTACCCGAACCAAAACCAATCCGAACTAAAAATTCACTATTTGCACACCTCTACATGGAATATTAAAATTATTTTTAATAATACGTAGAAACCAAACTAATAATTTTATCAGCTACCTTATACAATAGGTTTTTTAATGCACAGGGTTGCCACCGACCGTGAAAACCTGGAAAACCGGGAATTATGCGTGAACTTTGTTGACCAGGAAAAAATGTGTGGATTATGTTGGAATTTCAGCCGAGCCGGGAATTTCAGGTCGCGATCGTCGGCGATTGTGTAACGCGTTCTGAATAGTAGGCGACGTTAGCGATGTGTTCTCGATGATTGGCGACGTTAGCGATACTTTCTCGATTGCCAGCATCATTAGTGATGCGTTCTCGATGATCGGCGACATTACGATGCGTTCCTGATGGTCGGCGACGTTAGAGATACGTTCCCGATGGTCGGTGACGTTAGCGATACGTTCCCGATGATGGTCGGTGACGTTAGCGATATGTTCCCGATGGTTGGCGATGTTAGCGATGCGTTCCCGATGGTCGGCGACGTTAGCCATGCGAGTTTGGCAACATTTTTATTAAGATTAATAAATTAATTTGTATGTTGTTACAAACAGTAAGTAATAGAAGTAGCTCATTTATAATTAATTGTGGTCTGGTCAAAATTGTTAGTCGTTGATATGGAGCTCAGTTCCTAATATTTAGTCTTTGGAGGCTGGATAATTTGTTAAAGCATATTTAGCTGGGTAGTGACTAAGTGGCCAGGGCGGTCGCTTCATAATCTGAGGTTTGTTGTCAGATTGATTCCCAGCAAAAATCTTGATTATGTTTGGAAAGTTCAAAACTGCATCCAGCTACCATAATAATGCTTTCAAAGAAAATTATTAATTTAGATAGTAACAAGACCAGCGTTTGGTTCCACTCCCTATCAAGAACTTTGAAAAATATGCCTTTGTTGTCGATAGACATATAAAAAAAGATTTGTACATACTATTTTCTTATTCTTATAATAGATAGTATATTGCCAAAGTTAATTGGTATTTATATAATTAGGTGTACACTGTGATTACTTTAATAGTAATATCAATAACATTGATCGGCTTATAAACCTACTAAGAAAAAGGTACCTGGTGTCGGAGCGGGCATTATTATAACCAGACTATGTTCTCCTGTTATGAGAAACCCGTTGTAGTTTCTTCAGTTACCACTAGAGTTCAGGGAAGACTGGTTTTTAAAGTAATGCGAAGTGGACTTGTGTGTTTGAGAAATGGGACCTCATGGCAGCCATGTTATTGCTCCATAAGCGACAAGAAGTACCTTTTCCTAGGCAGAACACGGTCTCCTTTATTGTGATGATTATGAGTATTTTATCTGTTCGAAACTGTTTTGTAATCAATTGTGTCTTATAAACGACATTATAAAGAGTGCAAAAAAACGAAAATCGACATTTTATACCCGGATGACTTATTACGACTGTACTGGAAAATCTACTTTGCCGACAAGAGGTCCCTTTTTGCTTTCCGCCTCATATTTCTGTTGACATAATTTCGCTCTCATATCAATTAAAATATTGTAATGTTTTTATATAGAGAGAAAAATAAAGTTCCTTCATTAATACAAATAATTGGCCCAGCCTGAATACTCATTTTTTGTAGAAAGCATAACAAAATATGAGATATAAATTTAATAATAAAAATTATAATATACTTTGTAAAAAGTTATACTGTAATTGTTTGTTAAAATAGCACTTTTATTTATATTCTAAATCGTTATAGGTGCCGCAAATACATACAAAATATTGCGAGAGTTTACCTGGAATTTTGAGATTTTTACCTGGAAAACCTGGAATTAAGCATGAATTTTGAAATGCAACTTTGGTGGCAACCCTGTTGCAGCAGTCAAATTTGTTCTCTGATTTAATTTAAATTTAACAGTGAGTCTCCTGTCTCTGAATATTTAGGTAGGCTAAGTCAGTGGGCAGAATAAACAGAAAACTATAACTTCTATTACAGTTTACTAATGCAATTTCCTGGAGGTACACAAAAATGAATGACTTATCTTCAGAGCTGGGTTTGGGTCACTACCCTCCATATTTATAAATTTTCAACTTCTGCCAAAGTGAAAATTAGGCCTTCTACTTTAAGTCAACGTAATTTGACAATTTGCATATTATACACACTGATACACATACTGATATTATACACTGATTGTTATTCCACAAATTCTTTTTGTAGGCAAAAATACATGCCACACCGGTATCAACACAGCGGCGGGGTGGATCATCCCGATGGCGTATCTGTTGTCCAATGGCTGGATGCGCAGCTACGGCTGTGACTCGGTCAGAGCCGCAGCGGAGTGGTTCAGCAAGAGCTGTGTGCCGGGGGCGCTCAGCACCGAGTACAACACCGGGGTGCCGTACGAGAACATGTGCCACCTGTGTCACGGCGCCAGCTTCCGCAACTGCCGGCGCGATGCCAGTGAGGACTACTACGGTTATACAGGTAACTAAGTGATTATGTATAACTAAAAGAATATTCCACCTGCAGAAAAAGGCTATTAGAATGATTTTTGGGATGCATGGCAATGGTTCATGTAGAGATGTATTTTTTAACTAACAATCTCCTGACGTTTTCCAGCATCTACATACATAAATTCCTCCTAACAAAAAAATATCAATTTTAATAATTCTAATACTTACGATCTTTGAAATAAACTATCCCTAATCATTCCACAACATTAACCTATTTTTTGAACATCAGACATACTATTCTGCAATAGTCCTGTAACACTCATCCTCCCTTACTTCAAACAATTGTCAGATTTAGGTATTTTTAGTAAAAAATTATAGTTGTTTCTAATAGAAATTGAGTTTTATAGGGTCAACGATTTTTTTATGTTTCAAAAAGTACCAAATTTGTTTTATTTACAATTTAGAATTACTCTTTTTTGTTTTAGGTGAAGTAACATGTGATGTTTGTCACTGCGTTATTGTATAGTTTTTATGACAGTAAATTAATTTGAATTTATTTACAATCCTTAACAATCCGTGTTTGTTTCCAGTAAGAAATCAAAATTTAAAGCTTGTTCGCTCTTTATCTGTTCTTACACTTGCACTCCAAGTTAAACATTTCACTTCTATAATAGCTGACAATTAAATTGCCAGTTGAGGGTGTGGTTTGCTGGGCTATCAACCAAGGTGAGCCAATAGTAGATGTGCTGTATTGCCAAAGCTCCACAACAGCTGATCAGAAAAACATTTGAGTAATATTTTTCTATGACAAAATGGCAACAGTGACAGCGTACAACTATGCTATTGGCTATAGCCCAACTGTCAACTAAATTGTCCATTGTTGTAAAAATTATCTCCCAGTTTTAAAAGTAGATACACCAGTGCTTCAAAGGAACTTCACCCAGCAAGTGCTGCCCCTGTTGGATGTTTTTAAATCTACAAGAAATACACGTCTAAACCAATGACAAATTTCAGGCACTTAGCTCCTGCATGTGACTCGGATTGCACGGATTCTGGCAGCTAACGTGTTGATGTGGTTTACTCAAGATATTTGTCTGGTGGAGAGAGGGGGAGACTTGGCACCAAGCACACCACAGTCCTGGAGAACACAGACGGCAAACGCAAGGAGTGGTGGGCTCGCAACTATCGGTGTTGATGTTGCCAGTGTAGTATGTGTGATGTGTTACAGGAGCTCTGCGGTGTCTGGTGGAGGGAGGGGGAGACGTGGCCTTCATCAAGCACACCACAGTCCTGGAGAACACAGATGGCAAGCACAAGGAGTGGTGGGCTCGCAACTATCGGTGTTGATGTTGCCAGTGTAGTATGTGTGATGTGTTACAGGAGCTCTGCGGTGTCTGGTGGAGGGAGGGGGAGACGTGGCCTTCATCAAGCACACCACAGTCCTGGAAAACACAGACGGCAAGCACAAGGAGTGGTGGGCTCGCAACTATCGGTGTTGATGTTGGCAGGCAGTGTAGTATGTGTGATGTGTTACAGGAGCTCTGCGGTGTCTGGTGGAGGGAGGGGGAGACGTGGCCTTCATCAAGCACACCACAGTCCTGGAGAACACAGACGGCAAACACAAGGAGTGGTGGGCTCGCAACTATCGGTGTTGATGTTGGCAGTGTAGTATGTGTGATGTGTTACAGGAGCTCTGCGGTGTCTGGTGGAGGGAGGGGGAGATGTGGCCTTCATCAAGCACACCACAGTCCTGGAGAACACAGACGGCAAACGCAAGGAGTGGTGGGCTCGCAACGCTCTCAATGAGGACTTTGAACTGCTTTGCCCTGATGGTATTTCACCCTTCAAATTCTTTGTTTTAAGCAGGATAAAATAATCTATGCTTCATATAGGGGTGTGCGAGTAGTGATTTTTTTAGTCAAAGCGAGTCGAGTAGTGCCAATTATTATTTTCGAGTTACGAGTATTTTTTAGCTAGTATTTGCCATCAGTTGGTAGTTTTAAATAGTGTAATAGGATTTGAATACCACTCCTGATTTGATAATCTAAACATAGTTTCTAACTAATACATTAGTAGCAATACAAATTTTTGGCCAGTACAATCAAACTGGATTACGTGTTGACAAACAAACACAGTTTGAAATTCGTTTCCGGCCGATAAAACACGGTCCAATTGTTATTTGACCAATATCACCTGGTCCAGACATCGCTAATAATTAGGGGTGTGCGAGTATTCGAACTTCGAGCTTTTTCGAGCCGAATATTACAGTATTCGGCTCGGCTCGAGATTTGCAAGAAGGTTCGAAGTTCGAGCCGAATATTTAAAACGCCGACCAGTGAAAATAGTTGTCTACAAAAGTCAATTTAAAAACAACTTTCCAGAATTAATGTTAGAATTCTCGTAGTTTTCGTCGGTAGAGCTCCATTCCATAACAAAATAATTCTGTAGTACTAATGCTTTCGGTCCTTCATAAAAAAATAACCAAACATTAAAGTACTGTAATATTTTAAACTGCCGACCTAATCAGTGATCAACCAACGAAATGGAGCTACTTTCTCTACGCTCAATCACCAGTGTTTCCACTTTCGCCGTGAGCTTTTCCCTTTACCTAAACAAAATTTTCCCTTTTTTCCCTCACTGCTCATAACAATTTCCCTCTTTTTCCCTCATTGTTCATAGTTTTCATATTACTTATTTTAGCACTTCTTATATCTAGAGCTTTTGTCTGGGATACAAAAAAATTCAAGCATTCAAGCTGAGAGCCTTTTCATCAGGTAACCAATAAAATCCTCCCTTGACAAGTAGTATATGTTTGTCAAACAGAAATTTTGAACAGAGGATATTAATGCATATTCACCATGTTGGTTGCCATGGGAGCAGAGGACACAGAGAGGAAAATTATGGTTTACCGTGATGTAGGATTTACTTGTTTACCTCAGGCGAGACCTTTAGATATATTAACCTAGTTTTTTAAACGCTATCTTTCTCCATGGGCAGGAATACTTATCAGGCGGAGTTGCGGTATTGGAAGCGACAACAATTAATGCTAAATGTATTTTAATAACACGTTTATTATTTTTACTTTACTTTTTCCTAATTTTAGTAATTATTTTAACTTTTCCTGTAATTTCCCTCAAAACCTTTTTCCCTTTGAGTTTCTCTTTTAAGGCTGATTTTCCCTCAAAGTGGAAACACTGTCAATGACATCAAGTGGACCTATCACACTATTCGGTTTGCAGTGCAGTGTTGCCATTGCGCAGTTGAATTGAGCAATATTTCACAGTCAATAACAATTAATACAACAACTGTACTGCTCCAGAAAAAGTACCAAAGGGAAAAACTAAAATCCATTAAAACACTTTGTCTGTTACATCGGTACAGTCTTTTCTATAACTTACAAATTCGTAAATTACACAATAATTATATTCCCTGGAGTCTGAAATTTTGTCTGGCAACACTGTTGGCATACCCACTTTGTGATATTTGCGAACTACTTCAAGACGTTGAGTGAAGATGGTTATTATGATGTAATAATGATTTAACGTGACCAACAGCTAGGGACAAGGGTACACGTGATGAACGAGATGAGTAGAGTAAGTGTTCACCCTTACTCCACTCATCTTGGGTGATAAACGCCTAATAAACATGACGACGTTATAATGTGCAGACGAATTAGTATTCTCCAAAAATTGGATAGTTACAAAATTGACGAATTGCGGGTTCACAAAATCTAAGAATTTTATAAAAATTCTGAATGGCTACGTAACGCATGTTTAGAATACCGGTGGTCATATTATTTTAAAGGTTGATTATATTCTATGTACGTCGAAGGCCCAACCTTGGTCTTGCTCTTGAGCAAGACCGCGATCAAAATGGCGCAGTGTTTTATTACGCTACGCTACAGCTGTGCGTTTAAAATCATATTGTTAACTCCACGGGATTTTTGAATTTATAAATAAACGTCTGTCGAAGTAGAAACCATATCATTTTGTAATTGTATGCTGTCAAATTGTTAAAGTTGTGATGGAAGAAGAATGCATTGATGATCCTCTTCCACCTTCTAATTCAGAATCCTTCTGTTTCAGAAGCAGATATAATAGATTAAGTCTATTAGGTAGTAGGTTAGATAGAACATAAGCTAGGCCTACGATTATTAACTTGTTCCTGTGAGTACAATAAGATATAAAGACTGATTTAACTATCTTATGTTTATAAAAGGATAACCTAAAATTAAACTATTTACAAACAGTTGAATGAGATAAAGGCTACTGGGTTTTGGCAATTCCCAAGGCTAGGGCCTAAGTCTTTGGTTACATGGAGAGTACATATTGACATGTAGTCAATTATTATTATTATTATGGCTATTAATAAATACGGTAATATCTGCATTAGTTAACCTGTGGGCTCATCAGTCGCTAAAAATTTTAGTTCTCTTCCTTTATGTTATTTGTTCTCTATGTAGGCTACCTACTTTATATTGAAAGACAAATTGTTCGTTACCATCAACAAGTGGTCTCAATAAACCTTCCTGTTTAGAAGCCTACCGTACTTATTTTGTTATTTTCCCACTGTAGACCTTTATTTATTCAACGTAGGAATAATGTATCTAGAAGAAGTGAATAAAAGATGGCAAATATTGAAAGTTATAAATTATTTTACATTACCATAATGGATAAAATGTTTATTCTTTTAAACATAATATAAATAAAGAATACATATAGGCCTAATCAAAGATGCTCAAAGCTCGAGAACTTTGAAATATCCTGCCCGACGTGGCTAGAGTCAGAAAATCACTACCTGTATATTGCACACTCCTAGAGAAAATTCCCATCAAAAAAAGCTCGACTCGAGAAAGCTTAAAGCTCGAGAACTTTGAAAAAAAGCTCAGCTCGGCTCGAACCAGATATCACTATTTGCACACTCCTACTTATAATAAATATTAGATGACGAAATCGTTAGTTACGACCGATATTAAGTGGCCCGGTTGCCACTTTTGCTGATATTATGTTTACTGTCATCGTTTTCAACCTTTAGACGTGTTGAGTTGTCATTTTTGGCTGATATTATGTTTTCCATCGTCATTTACGGCCGAAATTAAGCGGTTGGGTCGTCATTTTCGGCCGATTTTACGTTATGTGCTTGCCTTTTGTGCCCGTTACATTGCGATTTGGCCGGTCACAATCGTTAGCGATCGTTCGGAAATCGGCGGGATATACTTGTTCGAACTTTAGAGTATTTTTCAAAACTTCGAATCAAGTTTGAGCATTAAAATACTCGGCCGAAAACTCAAAGTTTCGAGTACTCGCACGCCCCTAGCTTCATATTACTAAAAAATATATTTAAACTTATACTGAACTTACATACAATTCGGTAAATATACGTAAGGATGGTACAAATTTAATTTCAACCAGTTAAACTGGTCATCATCAAGCCCAATCAGAGCATTAGATGATGACTGGTGTAACTGTTTGAAATCTATGGCCTTGTCCCATCTTTTATGTATATTTTCCATCTTGTATGTAAGTAGGGGTGTGCAAGTACTCGAAACTTTGAGTTTTCGGCCGAGTATTTTAATACTCGAACTCGACTCGAAATTTTGAAAACTACTCGAAAGTTTGAGCTAGTATTTCCCACCGATCGCTAAAGATTGCGACCGGCCAAAACGCGTAGTAAAGGCCGCAAAAGGCAATCGCATCACATAAAATCTGCCGAAAATGACGTCCGCGACCGGCCAAAACACCCTGTAACGGCCGCAAAAAGCAATCGTATCACGTAAAATCGCCCGAAAATGACAACCGCGAACCATTGCGACCGGCCAAAACGTGTAGTAACGGCCGCAAAAGGCGATTGCATCACGTAAAATCGGCCAAAAATGACGATCGGAACGCGTAATTTCGGACGTGACTAACGATTTCTTCATTTAATATTGATTATATGCGATGTATGGACCAGGTGAAATTAGCCAAATGACAACCGGGCCCTGTTTGATCGGCCGGAAACGAATGTAAAACCGTGTTTTGTTTGTCAATACGTAATCCAGTTTGATTGTACTGGCCAAAACTTTGTATTGCTACTCGTGTATTAGTTAGAAACCATGTTTAGATTATCATATCTAAGGTGGTATCCAAATCCCATTACACCAATTTAAGCTACCAACTGATGGCAAATACTCGCTCGAAAATACTCGAAACTCAAAAACAATTGGCACTACTCGACTCAATTAAAACAATCACTACTCGCACACCCCTATATGTAAGTAAAGTTTAAGTGTAAATACATTTTGTAGTGTTGTCAGACGTAGTTTATGAAATTAAATGTTTTATTTAATTACTTAAATGTTTTATACATATATATATATAGTTTCGAACGAATGGTGTTTTTGGGGTCTGGGGACCTAAAACGAAAAGTTATCATGGTCCCGGACCTAGGTCTTACCATGCCAACTACGGTAATAGCTTCTTCCCTATAGGGGAAATTCGCTAATTTCCTAAAGGAGAAATTCGCTAATAACAGTTTCATTAAAAAACGAGTTCGCATGCAGCACGCTGACGTGAGGGAAGTGAATTTCCACATAAATAAACGGTATCTGGAAACTGACACATACTTTCTCCCTTTTAGCCCAACTTTAACAAATCAATTACTTTTTATTTACTAAATATAGAATACAAAGCACGGTGGAATGTACAGAAAATCTTGTAAACAAGTTGTTTTAAAAAACATCCACCCAAATCCCTGCTTTGGAGGCACTACAGAATCCATTGCTACACTCGTGGTTTTAAGAGGGGGAAATGCCCCCTATTCCCCCCCAGGGTTATTAACGGGCAACATATTTCGAATTTCCTCTGTTGGTCAATGCTAAATTGACAAACAAATCAAGTTTGAATGAAATTGATCAGTAAATAAGAGAGAAATAGTAATTTTTGTATTCCCCATAAGAATAACATTGGACAATGTACTGCGTTTACCGCAAAATGAAAATTTCAATTTTCTCCGAAACCATCAATCGTAGAATAGTAATTCAAAATACTAAATTATTTAGTTTTTTGAGCCTTTTTTAATGGTGAATAGTAATATTTTTTACATTTATGTATTTTTATGAAAAATCAAAAAACTTAATTTTTGATGTTTTAAGTCCTGTAATTTCTGAACCCAAATTTTTACAGGAATGCGGGTAGTGTCATTTTGTTAAGAAAACTAAAGTTCTACAAACGACTAAAGTTTAATCAAACTCGTTTGAGCCGTTTTTGAGAAATTTGGATTTTTCATGTTTTTTTGCGGTTTTTGAGGGATAATTACCCCTAAAAATCAAAAATTCAAAAAAATGAAAAAACGCCTGGAGATATCGTGAATTAGTACCTACATACCAAATTTCATAAAAATCAGCCCATTGGTTAGGGCTCTAGCTCTGTACACATACACACACAGACTCACAAACACACACACACACACACACGGACATACACAGACAGACAGACATCACGTAAAAACCACGGGATGATAAAAGTACACCAAAAAATGATTACATGCTTTTCTAATGTAAAACCCCCACAAGACAACGTACTGTGTTTGTCAATACACATTTCCTTTAATAACTCGGTAAATATATATGCTAGAATGACAAGAGAGGGCATAAAAGTTTCACCACACTAATTCCCATCTTTTTACATTCGTTAATTTCACATCAGGGGCTTTTCTGACCCTTTTTGGGCCCAAAAACTTGAAATTTGAAAGATTAATCCCCAAAAAGGGGGTTTAGAGTTTTCCGACTGTTTTGCCCTACGAACTTGTCCAACTGATTATAGAAAGGAACGTCCCTACCAAATTTGAAGTAAATCGGGTAAAAAATGTGACCGCTAGAGTGCATGCACATATATATATATATATATAATATTTTGAACGAACCCCCAAAACGTGTTCAGGGGGTCACGTTAGGAACTTCTATGGTGGCCCCGGGCTTAAGTTTCACTGTGCAGGTAAAGTTTAGTTCACTTTCCAAAGGAAATTCACTAAAAATAAGATAACTTAAATAGCTATGTATGATGTGATAATTTAGGTTAACCTAAAAGTAGACTATACAGACAGTGCTCATACAACTCAGTCTGAAAGTCCCTGGTAAATCCTCCATTTTGGTGTAAAGAGTAACACAGATTTATAAGCCACAACTTATTTATTAATAGAACACTAAAATTCACATCACAATTCTTAACACCTCAAATGCGGTCACACTCAATTTGAATTTACAGACGACGCGCGGCCGCGGACGATCCTTGGTATCGCGGGTAAACAGCAGGAGTAAACTCGCTCGAAACTTTCGAGTTTCAGTGCCGAACTCGGCTCGAACTCGAAATTTCGAGTACTCGCACATCTCTATGACATTGTCTATGCATGTTGCTGATGTAGGAGTTTTCCGGGTTGGTTCATTGAAAACTGCTTTATAAGCAAAAGAAAATAGTAACATCTTAAACCTACAACTTTTGTCACTATCAACGAACATGTCAATATTAAAATCTCCACTAATGTAGATACAATTTTTATACTTGTCTGCTTCGAGCTCCTGTAATAATTTTTCAAAACATGAAAAAAGTGTTCAAATTTTTATCCTCTGGAATTCTGTAAATAGCAACAAAAATATTTTTTCTTCTTCTGTGATTTTAATTTTCTACTTTAACTGTCTCAATTGCAGGGCATTCGAAAGAGTCTTCAACAGACATTGAGCTTAAATCTAACCTTTCTCTGAAATCACTGTCACCTCTTATGAAAATACAAACACCACCTCTATTCTTTACATCTCTTTGGTAAATTTTGGCTAATTTGTATGAGTTTAGGCAGCTAACTAAGAAATTATCATTGCCATTGATCCAATGTTCCGATAAGCAGACAATCTACGGTTTTAACTTTAAATAATCTAAAACAACTTTTAAAACAATAAATTCACTTAAGGTGGAACCTTGTATATTTAAATGCAGCAATAAACATGACTCTTGATTTAGCGATTTGTTGTTAGTCTCCGATATGACATTGAAAGAGGTGTCACTGATTTCATTAACTGGCTGTGAGCTACATAATTTAGTGGGTCTACAGCTATGAAACCTTTACTGTTCTTGTCACGATTAAGTTTTTTTGACTCACTGGCACATTCGAGTGGGTGACCAAGCTTGTTATCATACTCGAGATTTAGATTGGTTTCAGAAGTCGGTACTCGGTACTGTCCGTAGTGAACTTGCACAACGTGAGTAAACATTTTGACAACAGTGACGATGATCATCCGTCAAAGTTGTCAATTGTTAAATTGTTTTATAATTTTATCCATTTCATGTTTTTTTCTAATTTGTCTTAAATAGGGAAAATATATATTATCTGTAATTATTTTTTATTACAATGAATTTTACTGTTAAAAAGCTGATTTACTGCGATGCAAGTTTGTACTTAAAGCAAGATTAATATAGCTTGTTAACATTTTGCTGATAAACGCAAGTTCAAATTTTTTAGTAAGGAAGAAGAATGAAAACTAGTTTGTAAACCGATCATTAAAAGAAAAAGCCAAGGTCGTGGAAGTTTTTAGTTTACTCATACTTTGTAGTAGGAGTGTGCGAGAAGTCAAAAATTGGATGTCTAGAATTGCGAACTGCCAAATCTCATAGTAGTGACAGCATAAGACCGAATCATGTAATTACAAAAATTGTGTTTATGCACACGTTTTTAAAATTTAGGTCATTCCTTCTCCAACTATGGATGTATTTTTTCTTGAAGTCTTGTCATGATTCAGGTTCTTCGGTTACTCAGGTAGATTACAAATGTATTCAATTGCCGAATCATAACTTAATCTTATGCGTGTATCATCAAATTATCTAGTTGGGTGGATGTATATGCATATCATAAAAAAGTATGATTCGTTCTGAAAGATATGTCTATATTATTTTTGAGACACTTAAGTACCCCGTACGGAGCCGGAAGTAAATATCCGAATCCGGGAACTATTGGATTCAAACCCATTACCTGTTCAGATCTCAAAGGGCCCCATACACGATCCAACCCGGTTGGGAGTTCTTCCCAACCCGGTTGGGAGTTCTTCCCAACCCGGTTGGGAGCCCGACTGGGTTGGGCTGCGGTTGGATCGTGTATGACAGTTCCCTACAATTTTTGGGTCGGACCAGATTCTCCCAACATTTGTTGGGAGTCTCGGCCATAAACTTCTCCCAACCTGAGGGAACGGCCATACACGACCGAACTCGGTCCGTCCCGACCGTGTTCCAACCGCAGCAACTCCCAACCGGGTTGGATCGTGTATGGGCCCCTTATCCCATCCCAAGTGGCAAATGCGGGGTGAAGCCCTACTTACTATACTATATATTTTTTGGTTGGGGTAGTAAAATAGTTTTTGAAATATTTATTATTTTCCACTTCCATCTGATGGTTAAAGTAAATTACTTTCACTTTCATGATAAAAATAATTTGTTTATAAGTTTTATGACCAAAATTAGCTGGTTGTATATAGGTCAATCATTCACTCTGTCGTGTTTTGAAAAATACACGACACACCCTGATGCACAGAAAACATTGTGCAAAACATCAAAATCTTGTACTTCACACAACATCTTGTAAACAACTGATTGAACATGAACAAACTGTCTGTGCGTGAGACAAATAACAAAGGATTGTATCAGCCGGCTACGGTATGACAGCTGTTGCGAGAACAGTGTTGCCAACTCACCAAATGAAAATGTACCGCTAAAATAAACTAAAAAATACTAAAGTCTTAAAGTACATCTAAATAACATTGAAACAACTCAACAATACCTAAATTAAATTTACATATCTGGCGAATATATTCATCATACGCTTGCAAGTTTTAAATTTAGATGCGTTAATATACGTCCAACACTCGCAAATGAATAATATCCTTAGATATATATATGTCCAACGCTTGGGAAGGGTTAAAATATCCAGTCTGAATTCAATAAAAACTTAAATTTCACTATCTGAACACCTTTAGTAAACTGTACTGAACAGACTTGCATATACCGATATTTTGAAGCTCTACATAATGCTTCAAAATTACAAATCGAGTTCTGTACTCATAGTTAAAAGATGTTATTAAAAGTAGCCACATAAATTTTGAGGGAGTTGAGAGAAGAATAATCTGTTTCTGTATTGACAGGCACAAGAGCTTTAATGACCGAGTACAAGAGATGTAACCTGGGTAAGGCCAAAGCCAACGCCTTAGTGGCACGAGGAGGAGAGAGCTACAACCAAACAGAGCTGCAGGCTTACATAAACCTCTTCATCTACGCCCAGCAGTTCTATGGGCGCAAGGACCCAGATGACTTCAGGTTGGTAACTTTGATATAGTAGTCAGATGAAATGTAACCTGGCTAAGGCCAAAGCCAGCGCCTTAGTGGCACGGGGAGGAGAGAGCTACAACCAAACAGAGCTACAGGCTTACATAAACCTCTTCATCTACGCCCAGCAGTTCTATGGGCGCAAGGACCCAGATGACTTCAGGTTGGTAACTTTGATATAGTAGTCAGATGAAATGTAACCTGGCTAAGGCCAAAGCCAGCACCTTAGTGGCACGGGGAGGAGAGAGCTACAACCAAACAGAGCTGCAGGCTTTACATAAACCTCTTCATCTACGCCCAGCAGTTCTATGGGCGCAAGGACCCAGATGACTTCAGGTTGGTAACTTTGATATAGTAGTCAGATGAAATGTAACCTGACTAAGGCCAAAGCCAGCGCCTTAGTGGCACGGGGAGGAGAGAGCTACAACCAAACAGAGCTGCAGGCTTACATAAACCTCTTCATCTACGCCCCGCAGTTCTATGGGCGCAAGGACCCAGATGACTTCAGGTTGGTAACTTTGATATAGTAGTCAGATGAAATGTAACCTGGCTAAGGCCAAAGCCAGCACCTTAGTGGCACGGGGAGGAGAGAGCTACAACCAAACAGAGCTGCAGGCTTTACATAAACCTCTTCATCTACGCCCAGCAGTTCTATGGGCGCATGGACCCAGATGACTTCAGGTTGGTAACTTTGATATAGTAGTAAGATGAAATGTAACCTGGCTAAGGCCAAAGCCAGCACCTTAGTGGCACGGGGAGGAGAGAGCTACAACCAAACAGAGCTGCAGGCTTACATAAACCTCTTCATCTACGCCCAGCAGTTCTATGGGCGCAAGGACCCAGATGACTTCAGGTTGGTAACTTTGATATAGTAGTCAGATGAAATGTAACCTGGCTAAGGCCAAAGCCAACGCCTTAGTGGCACGGGGAGGAGAGAGCTACAACCAAACAGAGCTGCAGGCTTACATAAACCTCTTCATCTACGCCCAGCAGTTCTATGGGCGCAAGGACCCAGATGACATCAGGTTGGTAACTTTGATATAGTAGTCAGATGAAATGTAACCTGGCTAAGGCCAAAGCCAGCGCCTTAGTGGCACGGGGAGGAGAGAGCTACAACCAAACAGAGCTGCAGGCTTACATAAACCTCTTCATCTACGCCCCGCAGTTCTATGGGCGCAAGGACCCAGATGACTTCAGGTTGGTAACTTTGATATAGTAGTCAGATGAAATGTAACCTGGCTAAGGCCAAAGCCAGCACCTTAGTGGCACGGGGAGGAGAGAGCTACAACCAAACAGAGCTGCAGGCTTTACATAAACCTCTTCATCTACGCCCAGCAGTTCTATGGGCGCATGGACCCAGATGACTTCAGGTTGGTAACTTTGATATAGTAGTAAGATGAAATGTAACCTGGCTAAGGCCAAAGCCAGCACCTTAGTGGCACGGGGAGGAGAGAGCTACAACCAAACAGAGCTGCAGGCTTACATAAACCTCTTCATCTACGCCCAGCAGTTCTATGGGCGCAAGGACCCAGATGACTTCAGGTTGGTAACTTTGATATAGTAGTCAGATGAAATGTAACCTGGCTAAGGCCAAAGCCAACGCCTTAGTGGCACGGGGAGGAGAGAGCTACAACCAAACAGAGCTGCAGGCTTACATAAACCTCTTCATCTACGCCCCGCAGTTCTATGGGCGTAAGGACCCAGATGACTTCAGGTTGGTAACTTTGATATAGTAGTCAGATGAAATGTAACCTGGCTAAGGCCAAAGCCAGCACCTTAGTGGCACGGGGAGGAGAGAGCTACAACCAAACAGAGCTGCAGGCTTTACATAAACCTCTTCATCTACGCCCAGCAGTTCTATGGGCGCATGGACCCAGATGACTTCAGGTTGGTAACTTTGATATAGTAGTAAGATGAAATGTAACCTGGCTAAGGCCAAAGCCAGCACCTTAGTGGCACGGGGAGGAGAGAGCTACAACCAAACAGAGCTGCAGGCTTACATAAACCTCTTCATCTACGCCCAGCAGTTCTATGGGCGCAAGGACCCAGATGACTTCAGGTTGGTAACTTTGATATAGTAGTCAGATGAAATGTAACCTGGCTAAGGCCAAAGCCAACGCCTTAGTGGCACGGGGAGGAGAGAGCTACAACCAAACAGAGCTGCAAGCTTACATAAACCTCTTCATCTACGCCCAGCAGTTCTATGGGCGCAAGGACCCAGATGACTTCAGGTTGGTAACTTTGATATAGTAGTCAGATGAAATGTAACCTGGCTAAGGCCAAAGCCAACGCCTTAGTGGCACGGGGAGGAGAGAGCTACAACCAAACAGAGCTGCAGGCTTACATAAACCTCTTCATCTACGCCCAGCAGTTCTATGGGCGCAAGGACCCAGATGACTTCAGGTTGGTAACTTTGATATAGTAGTCAGATGAAATGTAACCTGGCTAAGGCCAAAGCCAACGCCTTAGTGGCACGGGGAGGAGAGAGCTACAACCAAACAGAGCTGCAGGCTTACATAAACCTCTTCATCTACACCCAGCAGTTCTATGGGCGCAAGGACCCAGATGACTTCAGGTTGGTAACTTTGATATCGTAGTCAGATGAAATGTAACCTGGCTAAGGCCAAAGCCAGCACCTTAGTGGCACGGGGAGGAGAGAGCTACAACCAAACAGAGCTGCAGGCTTACATAAACCTCTTCATCTACGCCCAGCAGTTCTATGGGCGCAAGGACCCAGATGACTTCAGGTTGGTAACTTTGATATAGTAGTCAGATGAAATGTAACCTGGCTAAGGCCAAAGCCAACGCCTTAGTGGCACGGGGAGGAGAGAGCTACAACCAAACAGAGCTGCAGGCTTACATAAACCTCTTCATCTACGCCCAGCAGTTCTATGGGCGCAAGGACCCAGATGACTTCAGGTTGGTAACTTTGATCTTGTAGTAAGATGAAATGTAACCTGGCTAAGGCCAAAGCCAGCGCCTTAGTGGCACGGGGAGGAGGGAGCTACAGCCAAACAGAGCTGCAGGCTTACATAAACCTCTTCATCTACGCCCAGCAGTTCTATGGGCGCAAGGACCCAGATGACTTCAGGTTGGTAACTTTGATATAGTAGTCAGATGAAATGTAACCTGGCTAAGGCCAAAGCCAGCACCTTAGTGGCACGGGGAGGAGAGAGCTACAACCAAACAGAGCTGCAGGCTTACATAAACCTCTTCATCTACGCCCAGCAGTTCTATGGGCGCAAGGACCCAGATGACTTCAGGTTGGTAACTTTGATATAGTAGTAAGATGAAATGTAACCTGGCTAAGGCCAAAGCCAGCGCCTTAGTGGCACGGGGAGGAGGGAGCTACAACCAAACAGAGCTGCAGGCTTACATAAACCTCTTCATCTACGCCCAGCAGTTCTATGGGCGCAAGGACCCAGATGACTTCAGGTTGGTAACTTTGATCTTGTAGTAAGATGAAATGTAACCTGGCTAAGGCCAAAGCCAACGCCTTAGTGGCACGGGGAGGAGAGAGCTACAACCAAACAGAGCTGCAGGCTTACATAAACCTCTTCATCTACGCCCAGCAGTTCTATGGGCGCAAGGACCCAGATGACTTCAGGTTGGTAACTTTGATCTTGTAGTAAGATGAAATGTAACCTGGCTAAGGCCAAAGCCAGCACCTTAGTGGCACGGGGAGGAGAGAGCTACAACCAAACAGAGCTGCAGGCTTACATAAACCTCTTCATCTACGCCCAGCAGTTCTATGGGCGCAAGGACCCAGATGACTTCAGGTTGGTAACTTTGATATAGTAGTCAGATGAAATGTAACCTGGCTAAGGCCAAAGCCAGCACCTTAGTGGCACGGGGAGGAAAGAGCTACAACCAAACAGAGCTGCAGGCTTACATAAACCTCTTCATCTACGCCCAGCAGTTCTATGGGCGCAAGGACCCAGATGACGTCAGGTTGGTAACTTTGATATAGTAGTCAGATGAAATGTAACCTGGCTAAGGCCAAAGCCAATCCCATAGTGTCACGGGAAGGAACAGAGCTGCACGTTTACATTAACCTCTTTACTTATACTCACACTTTGCTAAGGTAATTTAGCATGTAAGAGAAGCAAATTCGCTAAGAAATATTTTGACTTCTAGTGCTTCAAACCTCCCAAAATTTTGCGTTAACATTTTTAAATATTTTTGTTAGAATTTAAGAACTGTAAGCTTTACATTTAAAACTTGTACCCTTAGACCTACATTTTATTTCTTATTCACCACTAACGATTGTCCCCGCAGTTTCAGCATGTTCTACTCCCCGCCACCCTACGCAGACCTGATCTTCCAGGATGCCGCACAGCAGCTGGCAGTGCTGAAGCCCGAGGAGCGATGGTACTCTACTTATCTGGGCAAGGACTTCATGCGTGCGCGGCGACTGGTGGACTGCCACGCAGGCTCTGACACGCAGGTGGCATCCTTCGCCCTCACCATGACATGCACGTTCGTCACTGCCGTCCTGGCAGTTGTCATCGGCCGCTTCTAGCCCACTTCCCTCACCATACACTGGCTGGACCAGTTGTTGAGTTCATGATAAAAACTGTATCAAGTTCAACAAAACCATTATTGATTAGGGGTCTGCGGTGCACCGAATAAACGGTACTGGTACGGTACAAAACTAATTACCGTCATCGGTTCGATACAGAACATAACCCCGGTTATAGTCCTGTCGGTACGGTACAGTTCTGTCGGAGAGGCGAAAGTTTTAAGCCCTCTCTCGTCATTCTAGCATAAATATTTACCGAGTAATTAAAGAAAATGTGTAACGACTAAACACAGTACGTTGTCTTATGGGGGTTTTACACTAGAAAAGCCTGTTATTCCTTTGCTAGAGTACTTTTATTATCCCCAGCAACCTCACGCCTACTTTCAAGCCTGTCTGGACCTTCTCCTAACCTTATAATGCGCAAAATTGTATCCCCAGCTTTGCAAGTAAATGAAACCAGGAGTATCAGAACAGCCAAAAAATCAATGTTTTCAGATTTCAATAAAAAATTGGACAAATGTATGTTTTTACACTGATTTTGAGTTTTAAAAGTTTTTATGTGGAAATTCACTCCCCTCACGTCAGCGTGCTGCGTGCGAACTTGTTTTACTTTGTATTATTGATACAATATTCTCCCAATGCGCCAAACTTTTTTATCGAACTTTGGGTTTTGCTGTTTTTATGTTTTAAATCAATAGCTTTTATTTACATTGAAAGCTATATAATTAATCAGTTAAGCAACTTGTGCAATTGATTGATTTTCAAGTAATTTTTGAATTGATTTATCATGAATATTTAAAGAACTTGTATTAATAATATTAATAAAAATGTTAAATGCAGTACTCCAAATACGCAGATTTAAAAAGATATTTGTATCCATCGTTTAGTTATTTTTTCTTTTAATCAAATTAATAATAAAAACTGTGTATGATCTTAAGTATGACTCAATAATTTTCTTATGATACATACAAATTAATATTTAGTTCATATTAGTATATATAATGGTACGTTGTACCATACCAAATTTGTACCGAGAACCGAGGCATAAAATCTTTTACCATACCGACCCTGAAATTTTTGGTACCGCAGACCGCTATTATTGATAAGTCAGAACTTCCCCCTATTCAGAGAAAGAGACTTTAAAGTTAAAATACAGAATGTAAAATGCATTACACACAGATTCATCATTTCATTCTTATAATTGAATATGCATTAACAGAAGTAACAAATATTGTGCGGTCGAGGACAGAAGATATTCATTTGAGATTTGTTGTTGGTGGAAATGGTTAGTCTGATGCCTCACATTACACTGCAACAATTCAGATCCAAGCTATAAAATATAACATTTTCAACCACGTGGAATCAAATTGGATTCCAATAAGCAAAAAGCAGGACTTTGATGTGTCAAAACCAAAAGAAAGAATTCAGGAGTGTGATTACTGCAGTCAATCTTTTTCTGAAAATATTTAAGGATTTCAACAACACTTATTACCGGTAGAACTTAGCTGAACTTGTGTGTTCATTTTTTTTTTTTCATTTTTATATATAGCTGCTAACGCCAAGTTATTATACAGTGAAGAGAGAGAGAGGTTGTCTCTTGGAAATGGCTTATACATATGTGGTATACAAACATGTTAGACCTAGACTGATGAATCTAAATTTGCATTCACCAAATTAAAAACATTTTTGACAATTGAAACTAACACTTCAAAATAATTGTTGTTTGGGATTAAAATATTATTTGTCCGTAACTAAACCTTAAGAGGTAAAATATATACACCATCTTTAATATTTAAATATTACCAAGCTGCCATTGGCTTTCTGAACAACATGTATATTTGATTAAATACCTGTTAAATTTTCATTGAAAACTGTTAATGTACCCCACTTTTATATAGTTAACAGTACACTAACGCATTGATATTTTCCAGACACCTATGTTGGATTCTAGTTTGTTAAGTGACCTTGTTAAGTGTATGAAATAATTGTTCCATGATAAAAGTCTCTTGAATAAATCTTTGTAAATAATGACCTAGATAGTCTAGTACAATTTTAACCACTTTGATTATATTTTTTATCATGTAGATCAATCAAGCTGCCTATGTTGTGCCTTAAGTTAAGTTTATTTTATATTGTTAAATATTTGAAGAAAAGGTTGTTCCAAGAATGTTGCATTGTAGTTTATTTAAATAACGTTTTAGTGCACAAAATGTGTCTGTACATGATACTATGTGTAAAATATTAAAAATTGAACAGTATTTATTACTTGAATGTGAAATATTGTTTATTAATATGTCTATTCTTCGGCTGTTTGCTTATCAAGATGTATAGTTATAACGAATTTGTAATGACTTTGATAATTCCATGGAAATCTAATTTCTACTATGTTTTTTTATTATTATCTAAGAAATTAATTACTTTTTTATTCTTATTTTAACAGTTTTTTATACTTACGTTTTTGTGATTTTACATTCCATCCATTTTATTGTGATCTGCACCTTAGGGTATTTTTTACTTATGTTGTATATTAGATTAGATGGAACAAATATTTATATGTTTTAGTGTGTAGTTTTATTTTGCATGAAGTTAAATTTAACTTCCATCCTTATCTCATTATTTTAATTACGAGTGAACTGTTTGTCTTTGTTGTGATCAATGTAATTCCATTTTTTGTTGTTTATAGAACCAGTTGTTAATCCTTTTTGTACTAGTTTCCATTACTTCACTGATTATCTTTAGGACTTAAAATCCATTTGTAATTTGCAAAGAAGAAGGAAATTATATATTTTATAATAATATTTCAGCTATTTTATTTTCCTTTGGATGCTCTTCAAAATGCTAAACATAAAAAAATGTAGTCGGTTTATGCAGACTAATGTGGCAGTGTCCTGATCCAGATTGCTAATAATTTGAAAAACCAGCATGAGGCTAGTTGGTACATTATTGGTGTTGGTATAAACAAACGCTTGCATTTAACAATTTGCTATTAGCTTAAGAGGAAAGTACAGTTGGATAATTGTACATATAACACAGAATATCTTGATCTGTGGCAACCGTTTACAGTTCAATCAATTGGAGTGGAGCGACTGGCGAGCGCATGCGCACAATTGTATTAATCTGACATGATAACATTTATTATACTTCTATCTAGGGATGATTCGATTCTCGATACCACCGATTCTTGGTCATTAGTATCGCTATCGAGATTCATTCTTTCAATGTCGATATCGATACCGGTAGTTGTTGAAAATGGCATACTTTCGCCTCAAAAAGTATAGATACTCGAGTTTGAGCTTAAACTGCAACATAACCAGTAGACTTATAAAAAAACAAGTTATATCAAAATTGTACACATTCAATTCTGCGTTTATTCGTGTTAATTTCAAATTTTTTTGCAAATTCAACTTAGTCTTTCAGCCAGGGTTGCCTCCGACCGGGAAAACCAGGAATTAGGCGTGAATTTTGGTGACAGGGAAAAAATGTGTGGATTATGCGGGAATTTTCGGCCGAACCGGGAATTTCAGGTCGCGATCGTCGGCGATTGCATAACGCATTGTGAATAGTAGGCAAAGTAAGCGATACGTTCCCGGTAGTCGGCGACGTTAGCCATGTGTGTGTGAGAGCTATTGTTGAGGAAACTTTACGAAATGTAGTCGCGATTGTCGGCGACATTTTTTATTAAGATCAATCAAATTAATTTGTATGTTTTTACAGTGGGTAATAGAAGTGGCTCATTTGTAATTATTTGTTGTCAGATCAATGGTAATCATTGATATGGAGCCCAGTTTCTAACATGTAGTCTTTGGAGTCGCTGGATAATTTGTTAAAGCATAATTGGCTGGGCAGTAAATAAGTGGTCAGGTTGGTCGCTTGACAATCTGAGGTTTGTTGTGAGATTGATTACTAGCAAAAATCTTGAAATTGTTTGGAAAGTTCAAAACTGGATCTAGCTGTCATAATAATGTGTTAAGAAAATGTTTAATTTATATTGTAACGAGATCAGGGTTTGGGCCCACTCCCTATCAAGAATATTGAAAAATGCCTTTGTCGTCGATAGACACACAAAAAAAGATTGGTATATACTATTTTCTTATTCCTACCATTAGAAAATTTTAGGAAACTAGGAATAGTCATCTCTACATGAAAATCAAATTATTTAATAAACTGCCAGAAAGTATGTGGTGTGTATCCTTAAAAAATTTTGAAAATGTAATAAAAGTTTGGTTGAGGGAGAACGTATTTTATGCTGTAGATGAATATTTGGCCTGTGATACTAGTATGTTAAGGATTTAGATTTGTGTTTTGTTAAGTTTGATCAGTTTACTTATTAACCCAATAATTTATTACTTATATTGTTATTAACTTTTATAGTTACCATTATTGTTGGGTTTTTTGATTGTTGAAATTCACTTAATAACATCCTTTGTATTTATGTACAGTTTATACCAGTAAAATTGTAGATTAATTTATGTCTTTGTCAGTTGCACAAATTTGTGTTTAAAGGCAATAACAAGTTCTTGATTCTTGAATAGATAGTATATTGCCAAGGTTAAATAGAATTTTATATAATTGGGTGTATCTGTTGACATAATTTACCCCTCCTATCATTATATACAACTAGCTGTGTACCCGTCCTTCGTACGGGTTGTAAATAAATGGTAGATTAACTAAATTAAATAACAATCCATATTATTTACCAATATTATAATTACATTTTACACGTTTAACGTACAATTAAATCAAAGTTAACGAAATATACAGGCAGATAGTTCGGGTCCTGCTGCTAAGTCGAGGAACTCTGTCGGGTAGTAAACGGCGTGTGGTTTGTGACTCCAAATCGGTATATGTAACACTTTGGATTCGCATTTAGAAATAAAAGAACTCAAGTAAAAAAAATATAAAATATCGGTGAATAGGGGAGATAAAATAAATATATAAAATCGAAGAGGGGGGGAACAAAAATATAAAATCGAAGTGGGGGGGGGCAAAAAAATAAAATCGGGGGGGAGCAAAAATATAAAATCGTGGAGGGAAAAAAATATAAAATCTGGAGGGGGCAAAAATATAAAATGGGGGACATAGAATAGAAATATAAAATTGAAGAGGGGAGGCAAAAATATAAAATCGGGGGGGGGCAAAATATATAAAGAGGGGGAGCAAAAATATAAAATGGGGGAACATAAAATAAAAATATAAAATCGAAGAGGGGGGAGCAAAATATAAAATCGGGGGTGGGGTAAAAATAAAAATCGGGGGGTGCAAAAACATAAAATCTTGGAGGGGGTACAGGAAGTATCGGTGAAAATTGTTTTTTGTGCAAATAAGAATAGACCACAACCAGATGAAGCCACATTAATATTTGTTCATTAATATCATAGATTAATAGCTAGCTGACGTACCCGTTCTTCACACAGGGGTTTTCTCTACCCGTTCTTTAGTCAATGCAATTTGCATTTTAGCTAGCTTGAAACAGCTATTCTTGCTTCTGCTCTTTAAGCTGTCAAATGGAAGTATCCACAGCTGTTCGCATTACAGTTTCTGAATGTTTACTTTATTCTGAAATATAAACATTGAAACTAAGGACGTTCACGGGGCGTAGCCCGAGGGGATTTTAAGGAAGTGAATAGGCCTATGTGTTGCATGGGTTCAAGATCTACCTATGGGTAAAGTTTCAGCCCAGTCGGTTCAGTAGTTTTTGCGTTCACCCGGAACATCAGACAGACAAGACAGAAACTACCTCTTCTTTATAATATTATAAGAATAAGAATTTATTCAGCCAGTCAATATTTCAAACAAATACAATGGCACGTCAAATACAAATACACAATCTAAGTTGTATTAATCAAAGTCCAATGAAGTCCAAGAACTTGACATAAACTCTTCCACAGAATAAAATGGGTGCATACAAAGAAAATAATGTATTTTAAACTTAAAATCCTTATCATTAAGTAATCTTATTGCTACTGGTAACTTGTTGAATAATTTACTACTTAAGATTAACGGACTTTTATCAGTCTTAGCTATTCTAACTTGAGGCAAATTTATGTTACATCTAAAACGTGTGTCATGACTGTGTATATCACTCCTATATTCTAAAATACCTAATTGAGTTCTTAAATATATCAGGCATTGCTTAATAAATAAGGAGAACAAAGTCAATATTTTGTATTCTTTAAAAAGATCCCTGCAACTATGATATCTATCTACTCCAGCCATGACTCTAATAGCCTTTTTCTGCATTATTAATATGTCTTTGGCATGTGCAGAGGACCCCCAAACGAGAAGTCCATAACTTAAATTACAATGAAAAAGACCATAATATGCCTGTATGAGAGAGGCCAGTTCAAATTCACCACATAACCTCTTCAATGCAAATATACTTGAACTAAGTTTACTTTTAAGTACAATTACTTGTTGATGCCAGTTCAAAGTGGGATCGAAAGTTAGTCCCAAAAATTTTGGATTTTTATCTTTATCTTGGCTACCATGAACTTCACGAAGATTAAACAGAACAGTATTTGTCTTATCATTATTTAGAACCAGGTTATTTGAAGTTAACCAGTCTTCAACTATCTTAATATTATGTTTAGAGTTTACTAAAAGTTGTTCACATCGGCATGTCTAGTAATGATGGTTGTATCATCTGCGTATAGTACACAATCTGCAGGAATGTTTGCACTTAAATCATTAATTATAACTAAAAACAACAGAGGCCCAAGTACGGAGCCTTGAGGGACTCCACAATTGACAGGTTTACATGAGGACACTTCTTCTCCTAAAACTACATATTGAGTTCTGTTTACCAGATATGATCTAAATAATTCAAGAGCCACACCTTTTATGTTGTAAAATTCTAATTTTTTTAACAAAATATCATGGGATACTCGATCGAATGCTTTACTAAGATCACAGAATGTAATTGCAGCAAAATCCTTATTTTCATAACAATCAAGTATCTTATCGACCAAAGAAGTAATGGCATGTGTTGTAGGCAGCCCTTTACGAAAACCAAACTGTTCTATACATAGTAATTGATTTGATTCAAAATAAAGCATTAACTGTTTGCCAACCACAATTTCCAACACTTTAGACAGTACAGGTACAATGGCTACAGGCCTATAGTTACCTATTTCATCCCTTTTACCTTTTTTAAAGATAGGGTGAACTTTGGTAATTTTTAAGATATCAGGAAACGCACCTTGTGTCAAACAATTATTAATTAAAATCGTTAAAGGAGTAACAAAATAAGCTATGGTTTCCTTAATAAGAGCATTTGTCAGTCCAAAGTGGTCTTTACTCTTTTTTGAAGCCAACTGTCTAATAACTTCTACAATGTCATTTTCAGTCACACAATTAAAAACAAAATCTCTAATACTATCAGGTACTACTTTTTTACTTAAAAAACCTTCAAAATTACAATCCTTAGCTAAACCTACACTACGACTAGAATTTACACTATCACAGGCAATGTTTACAAAGAATTCATTAAAATCGTCTGGCTTAAAATGGTCATTTACTCTACAATCTGCTGCTTCATTTTTACTCTTATTTACAATGTTCCATAATGCTTTTGATCTATTTTTGGCATGTTCAATCAATCTAGAATTTTCTTTTTTTTAGCTTGTTTAATCTTACATCTATACACTTTCTTAAGTCTTCTGTATTCACTACTATACCAAACAATATTAGTATCTTTAAATAAATAATAGAGACAATCCAATCTTTCTTTAAGTTCTTGTAACTCTGCATCGTACCATGAGCACTTATTGGCGGACTTCCGATAACAAGTTTTAAAAACATTCACATTCTTAACGAAACTTAGATTAAAATAATAAAGAAAAGCATTCATAAAAGTAACAAATTCACAATTGGCATCATTCATAAAATATACCTCTTCCCAATTTTCCTTTCTCAAATAATATTTGAATTCTCTCATGCCCGGTTCAGATATTTTTATGACTATTTTATTTTTATTTAACGGGAAGTAACAACTCTCTTCCACACTATTATTATATATAAAAACTTGACTTATATAGATTCTGTAAGCAAAATTGTGGGAGTTTGGCGAGAGACGGCTTAAATTAAAGGTCTTGGTCAAGGGCATAACCAGGGGGTGTGCTGAAGGAGCTCCAGTACCCCCCGAAATTCTCATCAAATTACGTTTTTAACAATGACTAACAGAGGCTTCTTTAACCTCCTTAAAAAACCTCAGTGTTGCTGCCATGCTGGTCAGTTTATCAAACGAGTGAGCGAGGTTATTTGGCAATATCTGTTACATCCTTATAAACCTTTCCCCCTGGTTCAGCACCCCCCAAAATGAAATCCTGGCTACGCCCTTGGAGAAAAGGTGGTAGGAGTTTTCATGGAAATGAGCAAGGCGTTTGACAGCCTCCCATAGTCAGTTGATAAATAAATTGTTTGACCTTGGGATTCAGAACAAAGAGCTTTGGTGGTTTCAATCCTACTTCTTTAACAGGCAACAATATGTTGAAATTTCTCATATTTCTAAGTCACACAGCATTCAAAAATTTGCATCATCATTGCAGGCAGTCCGTTGTGGGGTTCCCAGGGCTCCATTCTGGGTCCCTTGATGTTTCTTTGCTACATACAGGGAGGGGGGATGCAGTATGTGTCTGTATGCAGATGATGAAAACATCACAATGTCCAGTAAAAATCAAAAACAATTTAATCAAAATCTGAAACAACTCTTACAAATAAAACAGTTTCTGAATGGAAAAAACCTAGTATTAAATTATCAAAAATAAACTTTATGGCTTTTTCTATAAGACAATCACAAACTAAAATCCCTCCTGCTATTTTTGTAAATAATAGTTTAATTACCAAGTTGATATATTAACATTTTGAGCTTAACTATAGATTGTAACCTTATATGGAATGAACACATTAATTCAGTTCTGAAAAATATATCGTCTGGTCTTTACGCTCAACGCAGAATATCCAAAATAAGTAGTCTGAAAACTCTAAAAATAATTTAATTTTTTCTGGTTCATGCACGTATTTCATATAAACTATGTATATATGGTAATATACATAAAAAAAGAACCTTGATAAAATCTTGTTAAGTCAAAAAAATCCATTCGTATTATGCTTGGTATAAGACCAAAAGTATCAGTTAAACTCGTTTTCAAAGAACTGGGATTTTAACAGTACAGTATATGGTTTGCTAATTTTACAATCAATTGTGTAAAACACCAATCACGCAAAATTAGAAACCATATTCATAAATGTTTCACAAGAAATCAATTTACAATAGAGAAGTCCAATTTAGAACTTTTTAAAAACAAAAACCTTCACTTTCTCAGATTCATTCCAAACCAAATTAAAAATGAAGTAACCATTGGGAAATTGAAGTTAAAACTGAAAAAATACCTTTTGCATTTTTATGATTCTGACTGTAATAATGAATTATTTGATTCCACAGTGGAAAATTATAAAAATATGTTGTATTACGCCGGGTGTCCCACGAAGAGGTTGATATTTTTAAATTAATATTCCAGACGTTTTGAACACGTTACAAACTGGAAACTCTACAGTTATAATAAATATATATGTAAAAAAGTATCCTCGAGTTTCATTTACTTATGATTAATGAAATCAAAATGGCGGAGTAACAAAATAGTGGTGCGTTTTCATTAAAGTAATTTTACCTGCATAACCATTTAAATTTGGTGATCTGTTACAATGTTACTTGAGTAATAACATTAAAGAAATGAAAGAGATGAAAGTGATAAATTACCTATAAATGAACACAATTTATTTCATTAACCTTTATTCGAACTGACGTCCATTAATAT
Organism: Allygus modestus; assembly: GCA_963675035.1. Classification (NCBI taxonomy): domain Eukaryota; kingdom Metazoa; phylum Arthropoda; class Insecta; order Hemiptera; family Cicadellidae; genus Allygus; species Allygus modestus. The sequence continues at coordinate 232,972,343 of OY776111.1, forward strand.
ATAGTAGGGGTGTGCGAGTAGTGATTTTTTTAATCGAGTCGAGTACTGTAGTGTCAATTATTTTCGAGTTTCAAGTATTTTCGAGCGAGTATTTGCCATCAGTTGGTAGTTTAAATAGCGTAATGGGATTTGGATACCACCCTAAATTTGATAATCTAAACATGGTTTCTAACTAATAAATGGGTAGCAATACAAAGTTTTGGTCAGTACAATCAAACTGGATTACGTTTTGACAAACAAAACATGGTTTGACATTCGTTTCCGGCCGATGAAACAGGGCCCGGTTGTCATTTGGTCAATTTCACCTGGTCCAGACATCGCTTATAATCAATATTAAATGCCGAAATCGTTGGTTACGGCCGAAATTACGCGGTCCTATCGTAATTTTCGGCCGATTTTACATGATGCGATCGCCTTTTGCGGCCGTTACTCCGAGTTTTGGCCGGTCGCAATCGTTCGTGGTCGTCATTTGCGGCCGATTTTACGTGATTCGATCACCTTTTGCGGCCGTTACTACGCGTTTTGGCCGGTCGCAATCGTTCGCGGTCGTCATTTTCGGTCGATTTTACGATCATCCGGAAGTCGGCGGGAAATATTCGCTCGAACTTTGGAGAAGTTTTCAAAACTTTGAGTCGAGTTCGAGTATTAAAATACTCGGCCGAAAACTCGAAGTTTCGAGTACTCGCACACCCCTAAATATATAGCTATGCACTGATGGCAATGAAACAAAAATGAGTCATATAAGCGTTTTTGAAAAATTGCCGAGGTATCAACAACAGTTCTTCTTTAATCAACCTCATCAATTCATCGTCTGTCGCAATGTTGTGAGAATAAACTTTTTCCTTCAAAAAGCCTCATAGGAAAAAATTGCAAACAGTCAAGTCTGGTGATCTTGGAGGCCAGTTCATGAAGTCGCTGACACGACCTATCCAACGGTCAGGAAGATTTTGGTCTAAAACTGCTTTGGCCACATTAGCACAATGTGGAGGAGCTCTATCGTGCTGGAATAAAGTCCCTCATTTCTGGCTGAGTAAGGTGAGGGGAACTATGTGATTAGTTAAAATGTATGCGTATCTGTCTCCAGTCATTGTCTGATGGGATATGTCATACGATAAAATACCATCCTTGGTTTTATCCACAAGATTGTTGTTCATTTTTGATATATTATTTTGTTATTCCGCCATTTTGATTTAATTAATCATAAGCAAATGAAACTCAAGGATATTTTTTTCCATATCGATTTATTATAACTGTTGAGTTTCCAGTTTGTAGCGTGTTTGAAACGTCTGGCATATCAATTTAAAAATAGCAACCTCTTCGTGGGACACCCGGTATATATGAAAGAATAAGGATATTTTGATTTGATTTGACAAATCCTCATCAAAACAAATATGGTGCATTCTGTAGTGAAAGGTTGAGTAACCTGTACCCTTAAGATCGACTTTTTAGGAGTGCTGGACAAAGAGGCATAGCTCTAAATTAAATATTATAATTTAAAACAAACAAAAGGTTTCCTTCTCCACACGAAAATGGGCAAAATATTGTATTTATTTAATTCAGTACAGTATTTTTTGTGTAACGCGGAACAAATCTGGCTTTTAAACAGACAGACTGATAAATAAATTTTAACAAAAATTGTCATATCTCCGTTGCACACAATATTTCCTTGTTCAAAGCGATGTAGAACAAAAAACTTATTTTACTTATATAGATATATATATATATTCCTTACATGTGACATCTGTTATTGCTAACAACTTTTCCAGAATGGATTAACAGCTGCAACCCAAATTAAATTAATCCCCATGCTAATCTTATGGGCAAGAAATGGACTTTGAGGGCCCGTGCCCTTCAGATTGAAAATTTCGAAAAATGAAAACCGTTATGCACAACTAAGAATCAGGATGAATATTTTGGTACCTAAATTGTTAAAATCGGCTCAGAAAGAAAGGAGGAGTTCTCTTGACAAAAATCGCCTTAGCTTATTAACATATAAGATTTGCATATTATTTACTTGTTCATATATGTGCACCAAAATTATTGTTTTCTTCCAGTGCGGCATGAGTAACCGGTGATTCATGACCAGGGCTGGCCTCGAGGCGATTAGGGGCCTGGGGCAAAAATTCTGTGGGGGGCCCCAGAGACCCCTATTTTACTATCTTGGTATTTATTTTTTCTTTTGGCCGGACCCCTTGCATTCAGGGGCCTGGGGCAAAGTTCCCCAGTTGCCCCCCTCATGACGTTCATGACACAAGTCGCTGTACGATGCTGCCATCTGGCGGTGAATGTCCTAATAATACAAAAAAACTCACCCGTAGCGCTCTGACTGCAACTTCTGTGGTTCTACAGTGTGCCAATATGAGATATCGGTGACACACACAGCACAGAATAACAGACTCACAATGAGCCACCAGTGGCTCAGGCCACAAATTTTGGTAGAATGTCAAAGATCATGACGCAGTGAACATGATAAAAATGTTAGCTGATATTAAACCTAGGTGTAACTGGCTGCTCAGGCCCTAGCTTGATTGTAATTTATTGAAATCACCTATGAAAAGAAGACCTCTCTGTCACTGTTTTAAACAAGGGCATTCAAATTCAAATTGAATTCTCCGCCCTTTCTTTTTGACGACTCCTGTACCCTCCTATCGTCAAGGGATAGGTTCAGTGATATACTAAATTTCCTTAATCTCATTATAAGGAAAGCTATATGACAATTTTTTCACAATCATTGCATTACGATTTATAGTTAGCTACTGATGCGTATTTATAACAGGTAATTTGCCAATAAGAGCTTTAAACTATCAATATAAACCTGTTAGTTAGATAGAAAACTACAAAGGTCATCGAGAAAGTAAAGAACATTTGCTTACTGTGCTGAGAACAGCTCACCCTTCAACACGAGTGTGTGTATGGTAGTCCACTCACCTCCACTCCAGAGGTTAAGAAGGGGGACGAAATAAAATTATTAAGGGATTATTTAAGGAGCCAAAAGAAAAATTACTGTACACTGAGACTTATTATAAGTATCATGCAACTACAAAATCGTCTGTGATCCCTTAGAATAAACGTCCTATACACTTTCGTCATGCAACAGTGCGGGTGGGGTGAACCGACACGATGACGGCACACATATAACAGGCCTAACTGTACCAAATTGTTATGCCCTCAGTGCTGATACTGACAGTACCCCCTTTCGCTTGATTTCACTTTGAATCGACCGCCGTATTTATCGATTTAAGCCCATATTTGCAGCAGGAGTCATAGTAGAATTTGTATATCTACTCGTAAAATTAAGAAAAAATATTTAGATTTGAAATTTTGTAGTGTTTGGATTGTTTGAATGTTAACAATGAAGTTTTAATTTAAAAAACGTACCATGGATTTTAGATGATCGAATACAACTTTTTTACTAGTACAACACCTCAGGGGAAGTATGAATGGGGACCTGGGGGCTGGGGGCTCCGCTGCTGCTCCCTAGGCGAGTTTCAAATGAACTCTTACGCGTACGACACGAACTCGCTCATTTAAATTCGAATTGTGGGTGGAGGTGGCGGCGGACGAACGGTTGCGAGCGACAGGAAACGGAAAACGGAGTTATACGTGTGGAGCTTGAGGTGTCAAGGCCCAGTGTGTGACGTCACGCCGCGCCGGCCAACGGGACTCTCACTCGCGCCTGCGCCGAGACTGCGACTGCCAACCAACAATTACACACTTTAGTTTGGACGGCTTAGCTCAGGGTCTCGCATGCAATTCGCGAGGTCGCTTGGACGTGTCGCTAGCTGTTTGCTTACAGGCTCGACTGATACTTGATTTCTTAAACGAATTAACCTAGGAACCTGTCATAAAATTATGGCCTTTAATGCGCACAACCACCAAAGGACGGAATATAATATACCATGAAAACACGCGAGACCGTTATAAACAGATTATAAAATCAGCGTTTATACAATTTTTATTTGACGCCAGAGGTTTCTTGACACTTGGGCCCTGGCATTAATATCATAGTCATAGTTAATATCATAGTTTATATCATTTCCTACATCAGAAATTCTGTATCAAACGGTGGGTTTTTCTTGTGACTAACACAAACAGCAAGTAGCAAGTCAGAATTGCGCTTGTCCTTGATAGATTGGAATTCAGCGTGACGCCCCCTCCACCGATCCAGAGCAGTTGTGACGTCGTCGACCGCGGCTGACGGCTCCGGCTACAGCTACTGCGACAATGCAAGGTTGGCCCAAGGCCTGCAGGTCTGCCAACGGAGGGAAAATTACCTGCCACTGGGAAAAGAGAAAGTCGTCCACTTTCCTTATGATAATAGTCCGCACGATTTCATTCCGCACACTTTAGGAAAACTGTCCAACTATTTTATATGGTAGAATCATGGATCATCAAAATTGTTCTCTGTGCCATTCCGCATGATCATAAAAGTTTTTTGTTCCTGAAATTGAGAATTTTATTTTATATGTTTAATGCTATTATTTTGCACTGTTTGTTGCTTAAATGCAATTTGATACCTGGGCAAAAATACGTAGCCTATACTCAGCGCGGTGTAAAAGTTGTACAGTAAGTTATTTTTACATACAGATAAGATCCGTTATTTACTTTGCTATGAATCTTGCTGAATGCTGTTAAAATTATGTTTAAAACCATTGAGTCTTTTCCTTTTTATAAGCACTGTTCATAGCTTTATACTATTAACACAGAATGCTAAACAATTCAATTGTAAGTATTGTTATTTTTGCAAATAACAAATATTTTGCACATGTGTTTCAGAATGTGTTTAGGGTTGATATGTAGACTCCGATCCATCCCTACCGTGCGGCGCTGCGCAATGCAAGAGTCCACAGACGCTTTGCAGGGGACGCAGCGGACACACAAACCCAGGAGTTAAGTATCATTATTAGTGAAAGAAACTATCTACTCTAATAGTTTTTAACTTTTGAATAATTTTTTAAGTGAGTATATTAACAATCTCTCTTAAATGTTATACAAGACGTAATTGCGAATATTTGCCCTCTTAATGTAGAAACCCCATTTTTTAAATTACTGTATATAGGCCTAGTTTAAAACAGAAACAATGTTTTGCAATTCTAAAAACCATCAAGAATAGCGTTGACCGATTTCTTTTACATGTCATTTCTATTGTTAATATTGCAGCTATAAACAATATCCTGCGGATCTGCTTTTAGCTTTTATGCAATTCTTATTTTTTCCCTATCTTAACAATGTATTTTCACTGGTTGATGCAGATTTTTCCGCAAGATGGACTGAAGACCATAACGAGCGAAAGAATAAAAAGCTCTCTATTGCTAGTCCTGAAAAAAGAACAGGCGGATAGCTGGAGATGTAAAAAATACACGATTAAAATTGAATTTTATATTTGCTTGGATATTTAAATAATAACTAATATTACATACTTTTTCTAACTAATATCTGAATCTTATTGAAGTGTATTGTATCATAGAGCACGTACAAATATGCATTATTCCTAATAAAACGGAAACAACCGCACACATTATCCGAATAGATGTGACTGTAGCTTTGCAAGAACGATTTGCTCTTAATATCAATATCATCACTTCATAAGCATAGTTTCCATTTGTTCCATGTTTACCACTCGAAGTTCGTTGTTCTTCGCCAAACATCCAACTACAATACATTCTGTATTACTGGTTAAATTAGACAAGTCTTGATTTCAGGATAGGTATTAATTTTAAATTATTCTGAATAAAATAATTACTGTACAAAATTGTATACATATATTCGTCATGGAACATTTCCTGAAAGTGGGAAAAGTTCATTAAACTCGATCAGAGAGTCCTCGTCAGTTAAAGTTCAGTTAGTAGTTTGGCATAATACAAACCACAAATGAGTAATGCAGTTTGTGAACAGTAATAGTATTTGTAAAATAATATGTCAAATATTATTAAAATGTTACAGCAGCTAAACTATAAACTATAACCAAAAGGTGTTATATGTAAACAAAATCTATCTAAACAATTATTAAATTATAATAAACGTTGTCTTACAAAAATATTTAAAACGTAGTTATGAATATTTAATATTCGAGGTATTTTTAACCCGGAATCAAAATACTCATGCAAACTAATATGGGCTACATACTCAAAGAAGGCTCACTTCAAACGAGGCAATTGCAGTACGACAAACAATGATATAAGATCTACACACATACATACATACATTCATACTTCCATATAATTTCATCGATAAATCGATAAATAAAAAAAGAGAGAGAGACAGAAAACAAGAGAGTATAAATTGTATAGAGTAACAGGCACTCTCATCCGCACGACTAATCTCTCAGAACTGCGCGTCGTCGTCGGAGACTTCAACGAGTGGTTGTACAGATGCATGTTGAAGCTGGCGAACTCGAACTACAACCACCGTTCCATAACGCAGTTACTGTCCGCTGTGTCTAACCTAATTTAACATTTATACATGAAACGAGCTCGCACGCAGCACGCTGACGTGAGGGAAGTGAATTTCCACTTACAAAATGTTAAAACTCAAAATCAGTGTAAAAACGTACATTCATTCCAATTTGTATTGAAATCTGAAATCATTGATTTTTTGGCTGTTCTGATGCTCCTGGTTTCATTTACCTGCAATGTTGGGAATACAATTTTGCGCATTATAATGTTAGGAGAAGGTCCAGACAGGCTTGAAAGTAGGCGTGAGTTTGCTGGAGTGGATAAAAGTACACCAACAAATGAATAACAGGCTTTTCTAATGTAAAACCCCCATAAGACAATGTACTGATGTGTTTAGTCGATACACATTTTCTTTAATAACTCGGTAAATACTTCTGCTAGAACGTCGAGAGAGGGCTTAAAACTTTCGCCTCACTAATTCTCAAACTTAGTATATGGCTTCACCTAGTACTGGTATATTGATATTTGCACAAACAATTGTTTTTTTGTTGATTATGCCCTTAGCAGCAAACCTGCATACTCAGCCATAATGTTATTCTTATGGGGAATAAGTAAAAATGATTAAAACTTGATATGTGGCTTCATCTGGTTGATTTATATTGATAATTGTTAAAAACACATTTCTTATCTTTCTCGTTGCAGCAAACCTGCGTACTCAGCCCTAATGTTATTCTTATGGAGAATAAATAAAATGCTATATATCACTTATTTATTTATGTATTTTTATGAAACTTGGTAGGTGGCTTTATGTGGTAGTAAGAAACATATGCATGCATTGGAAATTTGCTGAGTACGCAGGTTTGCTGCGACAGGGGTATTGTTTATTGTAACAGCACAGAACAATTAACTCGACACTATTACTCAGGTTTTCCCCCGTTAGGCCGACGGAATGAGAGGTTGTACGTGAGAGGGTCTCTAATCCATCAAGCTGTGCGACGTTGTTTCTACGTTTCAAGCCGCGCGGCGGCACGGTCCAGCGGGCGGGGAAAGCAAGGGATATTTCTGCGCCAGGCTGCCCCAAATCACTTTCCTCTACTCTTACTTCTCAGTTTCTTTCTCGTGTCCGTTGGAAGCCCAGCTGTCGGTGTTAGTCACCGTTCGAAATGATGTGTTTGAGATAACATTAGCTGCGCCCAAAATGCTTTTCCACCTTGTGTTCCACGCATTGCTTTATGGTGAGTGCATATTTTGGTTACCGTGTTATTAGCGAAAGTGTTAGTATATGTTACGCTCTCATCGAAACAACAATTTGATTCTCATGTTATAAAACCTTGGAACGGATGAATATATTTTAATCGCTACAATAGTTGTATGGGTACTGGATAATTTGTATAGGTATGTCATACATTTGAAAATGCTTAAAAGTATCAACCAACCTCTTTAGAAATAAACACTGCTATTGCTGTTAAAAAAATATTTTGCTTACTTTATAAATAAAATATTATAAAACACGTTTCAAGCTGTGAATACAAAGCATAATTACATGATAAAACAGTTTATATTTTTATGTGTATACTCAACTGTAAGGGATGTTTTAAATGAGAAATCGTGGATGTTTGGTAAATTGCAGGATGGTAGGATATGGATCAAATTAAAGATGTTGGCTTAAGGGATCCGGGAAAAATAGTAGATCTTAATAAAAATTACATGTTAGCCAGAAAGATGGACTAATTTTCCCCACAAGAAAAACATGGGACTGCAAAACGTATGTTTTGTTTACATTTCCACATTTGGATGTCTGCTTTGTTTACGTTTAACATATTTATACGATCATATTGTTTTATTTTCTTTAGCTTGTAAACATTAACAAATCAGACAGTGAGTAGCAGAGCAAGATGAGGGACAGAAGTCCCTTATTCAGCCACTAGTTTTTTGGTAACCACATAACCAGCCATTTCTAATCATATTTTTAAAAGTTTAACTATAAATTCAAAACTGCCATGCTTTAACTAACATATCTTGGTAATCGGAAATAAGTTTGTATGGATGGAGAATCTTTTAATGAAGCTACAGTTGAGTTTGGAGTCCCAGAGGGCTCCATACTACAGGAACGATTGTTTTTTACTACTGTTAACGATTTACAGAGTAATATTTCTAAACCTGTTAAAACTATTTTATATGCTGATGATACAACTTTTATTTTAACCAGTAAAACAATTAGTGAGCATCAACAGTTAGTTATTAAAGTATTCACTAAAGGATGCATCTATGTGGTTTCAGACCAACGGTTTCTTATTGAGTGGTGTAATAGAACTCAAAACATTGTGTTTAGTCCAAGGCCTAGAGACCAAGTAGGTAAATGATCACACTGCCCAGTGTAAAATGTTTAGGCATGCACATTGATGACCAGCTCAACTGAGACTCCCATATTAACTATTTTTCTAACAAGTTATCCTGAGTAGTTTACTTTACTAAACGATTAATACTGTTGGTGGATGAAAATTAATATAACGTGATTAATAATCAAAAATTAGTAAAATTCTGCTTATCCAAAAAAGTGTACATACTAATATAATATGTAATGCTCCCCTTGAGGCTTATTGTAAACCTCCATTTCAAAATTAAAAATCCAAACAGCGGTTAATCAATATATACATCCATGGTTATAAGGCTGACAGTTTAAATAAACTACCTTTTCAGACCTGATGTAATAATATTCATTCCTGTGTCCTGTAATACTAGAAATAATACCAACATTAGTGGAATATTAGTAGATTAAGTAAGACTCAGAAAACCCATAAAGTTATGTCACACAAGATACATAATAAATTAAACAATTTTTTTGAATTACATCCAAACAAACATTTTATATGTTTAAGTAAATTCTATGATTGGCTGCAAAGTATTCCATTTTATTCCATTGTTGACTTCATGACAATAAAGAATATCGTTTTTAATCTCAAACACTTTATTTTGTTTCTCATAAAATATTTGTTATTGTTACAGTTGTTAATTTTACTGTCTATGTTTATGTTAAATTGTTGTAATATTTATAAAGTCTATGTTCTACTTTTGTTTCACGTTTCACATTCTAAAGGAGCCAAAACAAGTCTTATCTCAATTTCTATCTGTCTCTCTATCTGTCCGTCTGTCTGTCAGTCGGTAACGCTCAAGGACGGGTTTTTGTTCGCTTTTCACGGGTAAACGGGTGCACTAACATTGATGAAACTTTGTTTCTTTGTTCTATACATTCGTGAGGAGGTTTTAGTCCATATTAAACTGTCATACGCCTTTTGGAAAAAGAATGGCGGACACTCAAAAACGTGATTTCGTGCGATTTTGGTCACGTTTTGTTCCCTTTTCACAGGGAAACGGGTGCACTGATTTCGATGAAACTTTTTTATATGTTCTATATATGCGTTAGAAGGTTTTAGGTTAAATTTATTTTTGGAAATCACCTTAGGACTCTGCCCCACGGGGTTTTAAATATCCTATGTTATTCTTATGGACAAAGCATTTATTTATATTGAACCAGATGGTGACTTCAGAATAGTTATTCTATAAACATATGTTGTAGTTCTTATTTAAAACGTTGAGTGAAGATTGGTAATAAATGACATAAATAATACGGAGAGGATATCTATATAAAAATATTAAAGGTTTCTCTAATGCACATTGCTTGGAGTTATGAAATCTTTGCATATTTTCGCGTTTTACACCCTAGAGGAGCCAAAAAAGTCTTATCTCAATTTCTTTCCGCCTGTCTGTCCTTCGGTAACGCTCAAGAAAGTGTTTTTGTTCGCTATTCTCGGGAAAACGGGTGCACTGATTTTGATGAATTTTTGTTTCTTTGTTTTATACATTCGTGAGAAATTTGTAGGCTACCTACTTTGAACTGTCATGCGCCTTTTGGAAAAATAATGGCTTCCGCTCAAAAACGTGTTTTCACGCAGTTTTGATCGTGTTTGTTCGCTTTTCCCAGGGAAACGGGTGAACTGATTCAGATGAAACTTTTGTTATGTTCTATACGTACCTACGTTAGAAGATTATAAGCTATTTCAACATTTTGAATTCACCTCAGGGCTACACCCCACGGAAATTTCAAGTTACCATATTATGGTTATGGACAAAGCATTTAACTGAACCAGTTGATGACTTGAGAATATTTATTCCATAATCAGCTGTTGTAGTTATCATTTTAAACGTTGAGGGAAGATTGGTAATAAATAACAGAAGTATACAGAGTGGACATATTACCTAAATCTATATTTTCAGACGCATTCCCTCGCTCATATTGTGATCACTGCAACTACAAAACGACAATGTCTAAGAAGGTGAAATCTTGCATAGTGGTTCCCCTTATTCTGCAGATGTACAATAATGCTAGAAACCGAGGTTGAAGTGTTTTACCGAGGTTTGAAACAAAATCGTACCCGACTCTGCCCTAATTTAATTTATTGCTGGCAATCTTATGAGCATTAGTTGGGACCTTTTAAGTTGAATTCGGTAGGAACATGCCTAATATATCAGAATAAACATAAGCCTATTCCCGTTAAGAACGTGTTTTAGGGCCCCACCCCCGAACCTTCAGAAGGTTAGGGTTCATTTACGCTACAGATCGTTGACACAACGACCCTCCTAAATATTTAATAAAATATATCATGGGTTCATTTACTCTACAGATCGTTGACACAATGACCCTTCTAAAATAACTAAACAAAAATAAAGGTTCATTTGCTCTACAGCTCGTTGGCACTATGACCCTATCTAAATAATAAAATAATAATTCAAGGTCCATTTACACTACAGATCGTTGAGTCAACGGCCTTAAAATGTAATATTTTAAATAAATATGAAATTAGGTCGTTGATACAACGAACCGTTTAGTTTAACATATTTGTTATTTCAACTTTAGGGCCGTTGGCACAACGAGCCATTTCATATATTTTGTAGTGAAAATATAAAGAGTAGGTTCATTTACACTACAGATCATCGTTCTACATGGTGCGCAAAAAGTATCTTTAAACGGAAGGCGCTCATCCATTCGCACTGATAACGCGGCCGACACGACGCGACGGACGAAATTAATTTGCGCATATTATTACTAAAAACCATACGCATATATTTATATAAATTCCTTTTAACAAATAAAAGTCAACTATTTTTAATGCAGTACAAAATATATTGATGTAAAACAATGCTAATGCTAGAAGTTAATTTGATAGCACTATTATACTATATTTAATATTATAATTCAGAAGCTTTGACAAATTCTAACCATTATTAAAAGGTGAACCTTTAAAGTGAGAACTAAGACAAAAATATAAGGTAAGTAAAATGGAGTAAATTGAACCAAGTAAATATATTCAACGGAACTGCTGTATAAAACAACCAACTTACCACAGTAAAACGCCGTGTTTTAATCATCGAGGTAAAAATACAAGTCTTTGGTTTTAATAGACGTTTATTTTGAAGACGTAGAAGCTTAAGGTATTGCCTAGGCGTATTTCGTCCAGGAAGTAATCGAATTCAACCTGTACGTTTTTAATGTTTGACTACATGTGTGTATGAACATGACAATAATAATAGGTACTGTCCTACAAGTAGTAGAATCATAAGGAGTTTTAATGCCACAGTACATATAATTTTAAATTTAAAATTAGCCTATGTATTACGGAAATTGATAATTGAATTGATAATTGTCCTCGGAAATGATAATCGAGGAATTTGGCGTAACCGTAGTCCCTAGTTGGGTACTTCGTATGGAAGACAAAAATTATTGGCCCGGTTTTTCCATTCCTGATATTGACACGGTCTTAACCGGTTGGCCATTTTAACTTAAAAGACTCCTAAATGTGTTTTAAAATATGTAAATGCAAAGTTCTTTTGGCCAATTTACCTTTCTCAATACAGTAATCGTTTTCTTTGTATATATTAGTTTTGATAATACGTATGATTGTATCAATCCGATGGACCTTTGGTTCCATTTAAAATAAAACATTATTTTTGTAATTTGAAGTTTGGTTTTACAACGAGCGGTTACATAAATTTGCTTGTTTTAAGTTACTGATTCTTTCCACGTTTTGTGACTGGGCGTATCTGTGGGAGATTTCTTGCAGAACTGGTACAACTTAGACTACTTTATTTACCACATCGAATATACATTTTAAATGATATGTATATACATTTTATGAGTTTGTTACTCTGCTGTTTTGAATACAAACAGAGAACAAAATTGATATTATATTATTATGTTAATTTAGTCTACAGTTTTGATATACATTAAAAATTTGAGATTATATAACATACTCTTTAAAATAACCATAAAATAGTAGTTTTAATCACAAGGAGCAAATGCGATTGTTTTTGGTGCGCAATCGCTCGGAAAACGGTTAAATGCTAAAAACACACGTTTGCTCCATGTGATAAACAACTTTTTTTGTCATACTGCTTATATATCACAAACATTTAACTTAAAAATTAATTCAATAGAGCATAGCTCTTAAGCGTTGTTGCTTCATGCGCTGATGCATGCGTCTAGTGCACGGAAAAGTGCATAAGTCAAGTGTGCGGACAGGCTTAAAATATTGAAACTTTTAAGGCCTGTGGGATATAGTCCTGAGGGCCGATATAACTAATGAGGGACAAAGGGTGCAAATCTACACGACAAAACGTTTATAACGGTATGCGTGAATTTCTCCTACGATGCAAATACCCTTAAAAAATGAGTCAAATTGTTGTGCTTGATTATTAAAATAATTATCGAATGGGATTATTAAAGCGTGATGTTAACCTCTGTATCCTATTTTTAGGGAATCATTAAAACTCATCTTCATTTCATTGTTTGAATCTTTCACAGCTGTTTACTCCTTATAACCTGAAAGTACTTCTTTAAAATACACTTAAAATGTAAGAATAAGCAGCTAGACATTTTTTAAACTAACATCGAGTGTTTCTAAAATATTAGAACCCTTAATTTGAATTCTAGCTTCAAAATTCTCTTCTACTTAGACTTGTATTTACGTTAGTTATAAAAAAGTCGAGGGATTCTCTTAGATTCTTACAAAAAACACCAACAAACAAACATAAACAATAGTTTGTTTTAATATCATGATTATATATTATATATTATTCTATATCTAATCCTACTGGGTGTTGAGGGAGATGACACATTCTGAATGAACCCCACAATGCGTAGAGTGTCCATGACGTAAGTAAGTATAATAGGAGGCAATTACAAAATAATATAGCATTTTGGGTACTTACGTTACCACCCTTTACACTTTTTTCTGTTACTGATTTTATAACGGAGATGTATAAAGTGTAAACGTGGACGTATGGTATGGTGGATCTTACCAGATCGCCTACCTTTCGCATAGAATGATATAGTTTTATGGCTTAGTGAGTTTCAGTTTTGGCTTAATCAAAGTTTTATAATTTTTTTAAGTTGTTTTCATACGCACGTCGTCAGGTTTCATCGTAGTATAAAAAAGGCAATCATAGAGAATCCTAAACTTATCTTCTACAAAATATTTGTAACACGTCCAGTATATATGTAATCTTCATTCGATGGTTCTACTCACTATGAAATAGGTTATTACAACTTAGCATGTCTGTTTATTTTTCAGTTCACTCGTTATTTCATCTTAGCTGTTATGATTCTTTTCTTTTGGGTTGAAACTCTATAAGCCTAATATCTATATCTATAAAAGGCAAAACCATCACTCACTCACTCACTCACTCACACACTCATCACGAATTCTCCTACTTTCCATCTACCTAGAGAGTTTAAATTGTGCACACTGATTCTTTAGGCATACAATATGAAAACTAAATAGTTGTTATCCTTATCTGACCTTAGGGATCCGCCAGAGACCCTGATAAAGTTACCTAGGGCCTAGTTAATTATTTATATTATAATTACATAGACGAACAGCAGTCAACAACATATTTCTCGATATACATAAATTAGTGTACTAGGTAGTTTAAAACCATAGGTAAGAGTAAGGAATGTTAATGATTAAAACTGACCGTTCAGAAAACGGGGCACTGTAACCGCGTGAAGTTGGTACTGCAGGCAACGCGTATTATATGCCAATCAGGATGCCAGCTGAGAGACTAAATAAGTCCCGCACGCCCCTGCACGCCCCTAGAAAGTGTTTCTCCAGCTTTAGTACACTGGTAACAGCTCAGATAGCAGATTACCAAGACATTGAATGGGATTATATTAGTTTATTTTATATAAAGCTATTTCTAGTTCATCATAAATAACTTTTTTGCAGTTAAAAATTTATTCCCTTGATGTATTGCATAATGTTAGTGTATAACGTTTCCTTCTTTGCTTCAGATACGTAAATTAATTACATCATTACGATTAAGATTTACATATATAGGGTATTTCCTATTTCGCTAACATAACAGTTGTTTCACAAACGATTAATTTTGTGTACAAATAAATAGGCATACCATAACAATCTTATCTTAAAAGTAATTTATTACAAAATAATTTGTATTATTATACTGCTTGAAAAAACACTACTATTATATGTAATCAATTTCAAATACATTTTACACAATAATACCAATAATGGTTATTACCCTTATTGCAGCATTAAGGGGCGTATTCGCGAGTAATGTGGGTCAGGCTTTAGAGCGGGTAGTGTAAACCTAAACCACTTCAACAATGGAACTTGCTGAACGTACAATGGCCATGTTTGTGTCAAAGGTTATTCCTTGGCTCAAAAATTTAGAATAGTACAGTATAATACATTAAACCGTAAAATATTTGTAAGTCGCAAAATCAAAGTTTTTTTATATTTTTAATTTTGTATTGTTTTGTTTAACGTGCTTGGTGATTCTTTCACTGCATTTGAACGCACCACCACAATTTGGGCTAGGCTGCTTGTGTAAACAAGCAGACAACACACCTACGGTTTGAGTCTTTGGGTACACATTTGCAGACAGTAAGGAACACAACATTGATTTTTATGGGATATAAAGTTTGTATTTTAGTTACTGTAAGCGATTTAGCGTAAAACTGAGATTTTAAATTTTATTTGGCAATAGTACTGCACTGCAATTTATCTCTAATGTTGAATTCAATATGCCGAGCAGCTGGTTTGAATCATGATTTCCGAAATTAATAATCACAGTTCAAATTGTAGTGTTTTTGTCCACTACATGTTTCACCGTAAATACGGCATTTTCAAGTGGTATATAGAACCACTCTCACCAGTGGAGTCTGCTTCTCACCAGTGCCGTGGCGTGATTGAAGATATGCGTGTGGTAGGCCTACCGGTATTTATTCGTAAATGTGTTTGTGATTGTGTTTGTGACTGTGGATTTTTTTAAATTTTGACATATCCTATTTGGATAATTCGTTCTTGTATATACCACTTGAAAATGCCGTATTTACGGTGAAACATGTAGTGGACAAAAACACTACAATTTGAACTGTTGACGACAAGATATGTACCTATTTAGTCTATTACGCACAGTTCAGGGGCTACAACTAT
This sequence comes from Allygus modestus, assembly GCA_963675035.1. Lineage (NCBI taxonomy): Eukaryota > Metazoa > Arthropoda > Insecta > Hemiptera > Cicadellidae > Allygus > Allygus modestus. Next base: position 232,988,253 of record OY776111.1, read on the forward strand.
GAATTTTAATTATTTACCTATTTCAAAGTGAATGCTCATCTATTAAGTTGTACAATTAAACAATAACATTAGCAAGTTAAAAGCGATGAAAAATTATTTGTGAATATAACAACGGAGGAAGTGTTGTAATGTTTGTTTCAAAATGATCAGTAAGATAATCTAAGAAGATAACAATAACATGTAAATCGCTAAACAATAACTGAATATAATCAGAAGTTTTTGAGTGAACCAAATCAAAACCATATACCGTAGTCATTCTAGTTTTTAAAATCGTGCAATACTTCTGTTTGCTCTTATCACAGTGGAAAACGGCAAAGGTTGGCACAACTGATTTGGAGAATGCATTTTGTCTGTGTGCGTCTCTACAGTTTATACGGTCTGTATAAACTGTCGCAACGCTCACGGCAAAAATGAACGGAGAGTTCAATCGCGCATTATTGCTGGATGCGTATATCCCGCTGACAATCGTGCATTTTGTCTTTGAGCTAAAAGCTATATATATAAGTTTGAACGAATAGTGTTTTTGGCATCTGGGGACCTCAAAACGAAAAGTTATCATGGTCTTGGGCTTAAGTCTTACCATGCCACCTACGGTAATAGCTTCTTCCCTATAGGGGAAATTCGCTAAAATAAAAAAAAACTAACAGCTGTTCAAAAGCAACCATTCAATTGTAAAAATAACACTCACCTGGTAAAGTATCATGTGATTTTCTTGAGAATTGTGATTATTGCCTATGCGTACATAACTTTAAATGTACATGATTAGGTTATGTATAAATTGTGAGAACCATTCAAACTAAAGATTGAACATAAAACAGGCATGCCCAAGTAATCGAGGAAATAAGCAAAGCAAATACGCTAGCCTTGGAGTGGAACCGTGAATATAAGTCTCTAGGCATTTTTTAAAAAACTAACTGGCTTACTATACTATACTAGTATTAAGTAACCATGTATCTTATAAAATAATAGCGTGTAGTGGCGAAGTGTAACCCTCTATTCAGAGCAAACTATTCAACGTAAAGAGGCCAGGGTTGTGTCAAAAAATGTCCCTTAGCCCAAGGACAGAATAGAGTTTTGATAATGGAACCAGAAGTAGATGATTTTCCTTTGATAAATCCTGGGTCTCAAAAAATATGACAGCAGAACGGCATTCTAGTGGTTTACAGCTAGAATTGTAGTTTGATTTGCAATTTATGCAGTTGTTGTAGTTTTGTGTGAGCAGAATCAACAGTTTTTGGAAAAAATTACAGTAGTGACTATCCTTCCTAAAGTTCGATTTGTGTATCAGTATAAAAAAACCATGATTAAAGACACAAAAAAATCTGACAAAACGTATATAGGAGGAGTTATGTTATGTTTATAATGAATAAAAATGTGAAGATACAAGTTAATGCAATTGATATAATTCAGTAAACTATATTTTGGTTAAACATTTAAAGTCTAAAATTCCGATTTAGTTCTTTTATCTGAAAATTTTGTTTGATTTCACAGAGTATGCTTTATTTGATGAAATTTGATGAAAATATGGTAAGAAGTTTTGATAATATTGATGAGAAAACTAAAGGAGTAATGGACCTATCCCACTATTAGCATTGAATACATAAATATTTATACTAGCTTTCACCATACCCGGTTTCGCCTGGGAATAAACATTGTGGTGTGCGCTGCATTATGTGGTTACCCGTGGACCTACTACGAATCATGATCAGCTGTTTTAATTATAATAAGCTCAAACCATAAGAGCTTATAATAAAGTGAATGTCCATAAGAATAAAATTATCTAGTGATTAAATTATCACAAGTAGACTTGGTAAGATCTTGCTGTATTTTAGGCCAAAAGACAAACCTCAGAATTTCATTAGCAAACGTTACCTCAAGATTTAATAAATTATTTATTTATAAACTTTGACTTAATAATAGACTATAACTTTTATAGACAACGAGAAGTAATAAATAACAAATTCTAAGAAAAATAAGAAATTTAAATCACAGCCTTAGAGGTTGTATCTATTATTCACCATCTTTAATTTAGAGCTTGTGAAGAACTACAACAGTGACATTAATTAACTAACTAGAGATCTTTAATTGGATATTTATTCAATTTGAAAATCATTTTTATTGGTTTTTAATTTAATTTTAGTTAATTTGCTAGTATTTTATTATATATTACTCAGAGATTTTTAGAGCTTGTCAGCTCGGTCAACCAAGACCTTGAGATTAAAATATATACCTTTGTGTAAACCAAAACTAACTAGGCCACCATTATTATATTTAAATCACCTACTGAAAAATTTATTTAATTGAAATCTAGCAAATTTGTAACATCAGTTTGTGATTCCCTTGAATCAGTTAATCAAAACCGAATACGCATGTAAAGTCACAATAAAGTAAATCTGTTCATATAAATAGCTGATTTATTTCATTACTGTAGATAAGCTAAACATAAGGTAAACCAGCCGAATAAATAGGGACAGATAAAGTAATTTAACAGTTTATCAGGTAATCTTATTAGGTTTATCTTATTAGCGTAATTTTCAAATAATACAAGATTTATTTTGGAAGTTTAATTAAATAATATTATAATAATATTATTAAACCCTCTGGAATCCAAACAAACATCAGTATTTCGTGATGATTTTATTATTATTTATTATCTTATACTATTCAGATTATGGCGGGATAGTAAATTCTACCAAATATTATATGTGATTTGCAGGAGGGAATATCTGTTATTTGTTTAATTATGAAGATGTATTTAAATATAAATGCAAAGGTTGTGTATGCTTTTGTTTTTAAGGTATCTACAAAACGGATCTACAAATAACATAATCTGTTGAACAAAAGTATGACACGGCGCGGCAGAACACATCGTACAGCCGAAGTTGGTATAGGCTGCTAAATTAAACTCGTTACGTGTTCAGTTATCTCAGGCTGTATCTGTGTATAAACAGAGCATGAGATACGATTTTACTAATTAGCCTTTTTATAAATGTAATATATTTTTTTAACCACAAATAAGTATTTTATTTACAATTACTTTATAACACATCGTGAAATTTTACGTAATCCAAATAAGTAACTTAATAAATAGTCCGTAAGTTATCCTGTATTTAACCATGGTACAGTAAAAATTAGAAAACTAAATGTGGACTTATTAGTTCCGATACCGTTTAAAAATTAGATAACTTCTTATGTCTTATAAAATAAAAAAATGCCATCAAAGAGAAACTAATTTACGCTACTGTTATTTAAAATGTTCAAATCAAATATATGTTTAAACTAATTTGACTATAAATTTAGCATTCACAAATTTATTTATTTTGCAAAATAGAACATTTTAAATTAATTTACTCCGCTAAACAACATCATTTACTGTTTCAATTGAATGAAATCATAAATACTGTAACGCTACATAATAGTAATTTTTTACTGACTTTTTAACAACTTTTAAAATGGAAGCTGAGAACGTTAAAACAGTTAATGGTTTATTTTAACTTTACCTATCGCTTTAAGTGGGGCTTTAAGAGCCACTGGGGCAAAGCCCAATGAAGATATATTAGTTTGTATAAGTGATCTAGACATAATAAGCTATCAATAAAAAATGAATGATTAAATGAATGATTAGGCCCAGTAGATCAGCCCGTTGGACTGGTCAAAGTTTTAATTATTTTGAAATATATATAGTGATATCCACTTACACAAAACCCCGATTTTAGGGAACATATCTCCTAACTTTGCCTGCTGAGTTTCTACCAATTATTTGTTCAATTGGTCTAGTAAATATATGATTAACATGGAAATTTTGAAGGTCATTAATAGGAACGAGTCTCATTGGAATTGAAATAAGCCCTTAACTGTTTTTGTGATGGACCTATCTTCTTCCAAATATTTACTCAATAACTCATGTAGTTTGTGCATGATGGGCTTAAAAAACACATAACAAATTCAGCATTATAATCACAATGACTATCTAGATAAATTAAGCTTTAAATACTATGTTGCAAGGTCTTATGTGCTCCCAACCCAATGTTTAGTTGCCGCGCCTTGATTTTATATTGTTTAGTACACCGTTGTGAAGTAGTTAGTAAATCACGTGTTTTTTCCATTCTGTGGTAAAAGATAAACGATCTGACTAAATGCTCATTAGAACAAACATGGTGCATTGTACGGTGAAATGTTGAGTAATCTGTACCCATAAACTCTTCTATGGGGTAGTGACGGACCAATGGGCATAACCCTAATGACATACGTAATGATTTGCAGAAGCCTAGACGTTTCCTGCCCCACACGAAAATGGGCAACATATTTAATTTAATTAGGTTCAGCATTTTTTTGAGAAACACTGAACAAATCTGTTTCATAAACGAACAGACAGGTGAACAAAATTTAAATATCTCCGCTGCATACAATATTTCACTGCTCAAAGCGATGTAGAAAAAAATGTATTTTATTTATATAGATAAATACATTCCTTATGTGTAACATCTGTTATTGCCTGTCCATAATTTGTGAACAGCTACAATTCAAATCAAATTATTCCCCATGTTATTATTATGGGCAAAAAACTAACTATGAGGTCAGCCCGTGCCCTTGAGATTATAAATATCGAAAATTAAAAACCTTATTGCAAAACTACGAACTGAGACGAATTGTTTTGACACTTCAATCATTAAAATTGGACAAGAAATAAGGGAGAAGTTGTGTTTACAAAAAACGGCTTAACGTATTATATACTGGAAATTTACCGATCATACACATTTGTCATTTGACTTTCGTAATAAGTCGGCAACGCTAAGCGCAAGCGTCACAAGGCAAAGCGCCTTCAGTTTGACAGATACTATTACCGCGCAGTGTAGAACGATGATCTGTAGAGTAAACGGACCGTTCATTTCAGTTTAAATTTAGTTCACATGAAATGGCTCGTTGTGTCAACGGTCTTATTTTATAAAATTATAAAAATATATCGATGAAGGTCCGTTGTCGCAACGAGCCTGTAGACGCTTTGGACAGTTTTGCTTATATTAAATGGGTTCATTGGCTCTATGACCCTCTTTAAAAATATAATAATAATATAAGGGGCCGTTGTATCAACGATCTGTAGAGTAAATGGACCTTCTTTTTAAAATTAAATATAACGGAGGGTCATAGTATCAACGAACTGTAGTGTAAATGGACCTCATATTAAATTAAATATTATTAAATAGGTCCGTTGTGCCAATGATCTGTAGAGTAAGTGAGCTGTCCCCCCTTCAGAATACTTATTTATCAATCTTGCACCTGCTACTGGACTGATGGAGATGAAATTCGGTAGGAAAAAAGCAGATAAAAAATACTTATGGGATCTGCCCCACTGACTTTTAATATAATCACCACAAACCACTCAACCAATAGAGCTGAAATTTGGTACTTTAACGGAAATCAGCAATAATAACATGGCCCATAATGGGGAGTCATGGTGTTGTTCTCTAGAGATTTCATACAGACACTTTGTGTGCTTGAGTCTTGGGGGGACGAGATCTATGCCTCTCTAAATATATCTTTTATGTATAGCCAACTACTGAGTGTTTCAACTTAACATTAATTTGAAAATTATTTTTGGATAAGATTTAGGGGTTGAGGAGTTTTATTAGGTCTTTTAAAAGTTGGGAACAGGACATTGGAAAACAGTTATTCTTTTCAAATTCATCTGTTATTTAGACATACAACCCGTACAAAGGACGGGTACACAGCTAGTATATATAGTACATATATATATTTGTGTGTGTGTGTGTGTGTGTGTGTGTGTGTGTGTGTGTGTGTGTGTGTGTGTGTGTGTGTGTGTGTGTGTGTGTGTGTGTGTGTGTGTGTGCACTCTAGCGGTCGCATTTTTTGTCCGATTTATTTCGAATTTGTTAGAGACGTTCCTTTCTATAATCAGTTGGACAAGTTCTTTGGGCAAAACAATAAGAAAACTCTAAACCCCTTTTTTGGGGATTAATCTTTCAAATTTCGAGTTGTTGCGCCCAAAAAGGGTCCCCCGGATATAAAATTAATGCTTGTAAAAAGATGGGAATTAGTGAGGCAAAGGTTTTAAGCCCTCTCTCGTCAATCTACCATAAATATTTACCGAGTTATATTGACTAAACACAGTACGTTGTCTTATAGGGGTTTTACATTAAAAAAGCCTGTTATTCATTTGTTGCTGTACTTTTATCATCCCCAGCAACCTCACACCTACTTTTAAGCCTGATTGGACCATCTCCTAACCTTATAATGTGCACAATTGTATTCCCAGCATTGCAGGTAAATGAAACCAGGAGCATCAGAATAGCAAAAAAATCAATGTTATCAGATTTCAGTAAAAATTGGAATAAATTTATGTGTTTAAACTGATTTTGAGTTTAAAAAGTTGTCTGTGTAGAAATTCACTTCCCTCACGTCAACGTGCTGCGTGCGAACTCGTTTATAAATACAGATGAGGTTTCTATATCTGCCTTTCTATAGTTCTATAGTTCTGCCTTCTATATAACTGATGCCAAGACTTGATTAGAACGTTCTGCAAAAACTTACTGGACACATGCAAACTATGAAGGTATGCAGTGACCAGGCTGGACAGGAAGTGTGAGAAAGGAAAAGTGTGATATACTTTTTTGTAAACCAGTTTTCAAGGCCCGCGATCGCGATCGCCAACGACGACGGTGTTCCACTTACGCGGGGCTGCTGGCGGTCTACTGCTTCTGCTGAGTTTCACTTTATTGTAACATTTCACGAGCTACTGATCCATCTTAGAAGCTTTCCCGTTATTATCTTGCAAACGTCAGTTAGCAAGAATGTATCATACAATTAATCAGAACCCCTATCATTTTGAATTTGTAGCTTTATTGAATGATGTTTTAATTTGTTGAGGTTAAAGTTAAAAATTCCATTGAATTTTCAAAAATAACTTAAACCTACAAATGTATTCATTATATTTGGTCATCAATATTTGAGCTTTTGATCGAACAAATGAATAAGACTTTTCACGTGATGACCAAGTACTGTACTAAAGTCTACTTAAAACTAAAACTAAAATAAACTAATTATAAGTAATGTTAGTAAACGTCATTCATTGCATAATAAACAGCAACATATTTAAAACAATTTTACTTGTAGATCAAACAAACGTATCACTTATCATACTGTGTGTTTCTGTGATTGTAATATTGCATACCTGATTGTTTTTTGATGATAAATCAGTAAGGTTGCTGACTTTTTCTGTTTTGTTCGAGACTAGGTCATTTACCGAGAACCATTTTTTTACTCCTTCAAGGTAATATTAATTTATTCTGTGATTCCAAACATTAGGTAAACACGTTCAGTAGGCCTACTAATTTATTGCACTATAAGCAAGAACTAAATAAATAAATTGAGAAAATGTATTTCCAGAAATCTGACACACTTTTCTCCCTTTAACACTACATTAACCAATAAATTAATTTGAATTTACTACATATAGAAAAATAAATTACAAAAGCCTGTTTACAAGTTCTTCTAGTAAACTATTTTCCAGATTTGTTCACCCAAATCTCTTAATTTGAGGCATTTCGCAGAGTTAATTGTTACATAAAATGGGTTTCTTTGCAGATAAATTAACTCGTTTTTCTGTGGTAAGAAATCCCCACTACTTTAGCCCATGGTCAGGTCCCAAGAAGTAAAACGAGAAAATGTCCTCAATATTGAATCCGTGACTAATAAAACTAATGCTTCAATATTCAAAAAATTATTTTACCGAAACCCTTAACATTTTTGAAATGTAATTTGTAAAAAGATTGACAAATATTGACAATAGCAGACAAAAACAGGCCTAGTTTGAAATTTTAACTATGTAAGATATTGAACAAAGTTGAAAAAGCCAATGAAATTGCCTAATCAACGAAAATAAAGTTTTGTTAATAGGATTTTCATTACAACAATATTTTATGTCCAAAAAATATAATGTCATATAATATTTTCAGTATATGTTACTCAATGATGTTTCAAATACTTTAAAGCACTATCAAAATACTAACCTAAATCATTAAAGCTGTGTTTATGAAATCTTTATCTGTATGTATTGTACTATTTAAAATAAAGAACATTTAAAAAATCAGGACTAAAATCGGACCAATGGTTTGACCTCTAAGTACCTATAGTCATTCAGACAAACAAACACATAGACAGGCAGACTTCACTTCAAAACCACTTTTTAGCGAATTTCCCCTATAGGGAAGAAGCTATTACCGTGGTCGGCATGGTAAGATCTAGGCCCGGGACCATGATAACTTTTCGTTTTGAGGTCCCCAGACCCCAAAAACACCATTCGTTCGATACTGTATATATATATATATGTGTGTGTGTGTGTGTGTGTGTCCGTGAGCACGATAACTCTCGTAAAAGTGATCCGATTTTAATGAAACTTGGTATAAACGTGTAAAGTAACATTTATGACTTTAAGTTCGAAAACCAGCCTGATCGCTCTATCCGAAGGGGTATTTTGGGGGGGGATTTGTACCCCAAAAATGGGTTTTTTTGAATTTTTTACATATCATTTTTGAAAAAGTCAAATTTTAGTTTTGACCATTCGATTCAGCTTAAAAAAACACACAATTTGGTATTTCGATCATTCCTCTACGTCAATTGGTTACCGAGATATTGAAAGTGCTAAACACAGTACGTTGTCTAATGTTACTCTTATGGAGGAAAAGAAAATTTTTTTATCTCGCTTATTTATGAACGTATACTGACGAAACTCGGTATACAGCTTCATCTCGTTGAGGTCTATTGATATTTTCTCCAAAAAAAATTTTTTACATAATTCTACCGTAGCAGCAAACCTGCGTACTCAGCCCACATGTTATTCTTATGGAGAATAATTAAATGCTCTGTCTCCCTTAATTATGAACATAAATAAATAAAAACTGATATACGACTTCACCTAGTTGAGTTATATTGATATTAGCATAAAAACCCATTTTTTTTGTTCCTTGTTGCAGCAAACCTGCGTACTCAGCCCCAATGTTATTCTTATGGAGAATAATTAAAATTGTATATATCGCTTATTTGTGAATATATTTATATGAAACTTGGTAAGTGGCTTTATGTAGTATTAAGACATTTATATCTCCATCGGAAATTCGCTGAGTATGCAGGTTTGCTGCGACGGGGGTATTATTTGTTTACAAGGAGGATCAAAACTAATATTTCTACAATAGTTAACATTTATTAAATGTGATAAAAAAGCAATTATTCTTAATTTTTTTATACTGATTTACTTGGACTTTACCTATTGCTTCTAGTTTTTACAACTACCCTACGTTTCGGGAGGTAAGGAAACTCCTCACGTTATCAATTGAACCCTACTTACATCTAAATATCAAGTTCATACATCTAACTATAGTCTATTTAAAGTATAGGTTTAGGATTGACTCTAGAGACACCTGTTGGGACTAGGGGTAACTTTAAAGCAGCAGCGTCTCGCCCGGCCTATGACAGGACAGCTTTGACTGAACATAACCACGGCAACCAAAAACGTGTCCTGCCGTGCCAGATTGCTTTTTGTTTACTGGTAACCATCTGAGGCGTCTGCTTGGAGTAATTAAATGTTTGATTTTATTCGCTCATAGAAACTGTAGTAAATGTGCAAATGCCAGTTAAAATGTTAACGTTATTAGCGAATTTCTCCTATAGGGAAGAAGCTACTGTATTACCGTAGTCGGCATGGTAAGACCTAGGCCCGAGACCATGATAACTTTTCGTTTTGAGGTCACCAGACCGCAAAAAACACAATTTGTTCGAAAATATATATGTGTGTGTGTGTGTGTGTGTGTGTGTGCGTGTGTGTGTGTGTGTGTGTGTGTGTGTGTGTGTGTGTGTGTGTGTGTGTGTGTGTGTGTGTGTGTGTGTGTGTGTGTGTGTGTGTGTGTGTGTGTGTGTGGGTGTGTGTTTGTGTGTGTGTGTGTGTGTGTGTGTGTGTGTGTGTGTGTGTGTGTGTGTGTGTGTGTGTGTGTGTGTGTGTGTGTGTGTGTGTGTGTGTGTGTGTGTCCGTGAGCACGATAACTCTCGTAAAAATGATCCGATCTTGATGAAATTTTGTATAAACGTGTAAAGCAACATTTATGACTAAGTTCGAAAACCAGCCAGATCGCTTCATCCAAAGGGGTATTTTGGGGGGGTTTGTACCAAAAAATTGTTTTTTTGAATTTTTTACATATAATTTTTGAAATAGTCAAATTTTAGTTTTTACCTTTGGATTTAGCTTAAAAAACACACAATTTGGTATTTTGATCTACGTCAATTGGTTGCAGAGATATTGAAAGCGCTAAACACAGTACGTTGTCTAATGTTGTTCTTATGGAGGAAAAGAAAAATTTTATATCTCGCTTATTTATGGACGTATACCGGTACTGACGAAACTTGGTGTATACTTGCCGTATGGCTTCATCTCGTTGTGGTCTATTGATATTTGCCCAAAAAAAACAATTTCTTGCCAAAGGCTCCCGTAGCAGCAAACCTGCGTACTCAGCCCCATGTTATTCTTATGGAGAATAATTAAAATTGTCTATATCGCTTATTTGTGAATATATTTTTATGAAACTTGGTAAGTGGCTTTATGACATTTAAGACATTTATATCTTCATTAGAAATTCACTGAGTATGCAGGTTTGCTGCGACGGGGTTATTTTTTTATTATGCTCATTTCAATGTTTTGTTAAACTATCTGATGAGGTATTTAATATGCAGTTATTATTCATGTTAATTCGCATATTTTATATTATACATAATGAGTTCTTCGATTACTGTGTCGAAAATAGTTTAGATCAATCTCACACTTAGAGAACGTCCCAAACTCGACAAATATATCAAATTCTCCTTATCTTAAATTACCTACCATTTTTTAATTGTATTTTTGGGTTTTACCCCAATGGTCTTGAAAATGTGTATATTATACATTTCGCAACAAGTCCAACGCTTATTGAGATGATTTTCTGAGAACGTTAGGTGAAACACGTCATAGGCTTACTCCTCTTCCGATAACTCTACCTTTATTTAAACAATCTACTGACCTAAAATGTCATACAATGATAAGTTATAATCCTGAATCAATAACTTTAGTAACTCACATTAGGTACCTTAAGAACAAAAATATTTAAAATATACTATACAAACGTTGATTATCCTATAATATTAATATAATATAATATTGTGATCGCGGGCGAAGTCGTGAAGGGTAACCATAGAAGGTAAAATTTAATCCTGCTAACCCTGGCCTTGCATTACTTAGCAAGGGTAAACATTTGTTTACATTCTCAAGAAAAATGTAATTCTCATTGTTTTGGCAAGCTGAGGAATGTGAATGTGATTTAACCATATGTAGCCGTCGTCTCCTGTTGGTTGTAGATTTGGCAACATTGCACCACCAAAACTTCCAATAGCTGTCACTTAGGTGCTACAGCAATTCTAAAGCTACTTTAAATGGACTTCAACCTACATTTAATTAGATTTATTTTTATTTTTATCCTTTACTTTTTATTTACACAAATGCAAAACTGTTGTGTAAGTAAAATGTAAAGGAAAACAAATAAAAATAAAAAAAATGTAGGGTAGTTAGGTGTAAGAACTTGATGTTTAGATGCAAATAGGGTTCACTTGATAACGGGAGGTAAGTAGGGTAGGTTTGAACACTAGAAGCGATAGGTAAAGTCGAAATGAATCAATAGAAATTCAAATCCATCACTATTATGAGTTTCAAAAATACAGTATTTCTTCATATCCTGTGTACAGGGGGAGAATGTAAAAAGTAAATATAATTTACTATTCTTTAAAATATTTTAATTTTTGGTTATATTGATTTTTGACTGCTTGTCTTGTTTAAACTAAATTCTCTTGTCTACATGTAGAGCACTTAGTTAAACTCATTCCTAAACTTGGTTTCAGGTTTGGTATACAGTGAGCAGTACAGAGGCAAGCACCTGGGCAAGTTGAACTCGTACCACCACCAGGTCTCTGGGGATGTTTACGCCGTTGACGAGTTTACGCTGCTGCTCACCGAGTTCAGCTACGATGGCAATGGCCCCGACACCTTCTTCTGGGCTGGAGCTAGCAATAGACCCGGCCCTCAGGGCTTCATAGTCCCAGACGAACATGGCAAGTAAGTTGAATACCTCTGTGTCACACAATACCTGCATCCTCTTTAAACTTTAGAATGCAATATAGTTACATGACATTTAACATATCCTATGTGGGGCATTGATATCTGCAACCAAAGGGGAGGCTTCGGATCATATTCCTACTCCAATGTTTTATTTCCTATCGCTAAGTCTTTCAAGATTGGTTGACACAGTTTCGGCAAAGACTTGGCGTAACCCTCATAACACCGAATATTCATTTCTGACAAATAATTGTTCAAAATATAAAATAATTGCCAAATACATTTTTGTGATTTATTTTACGTTTATTTGATACTCAAAAGTAAAAGTGAAAAATGTCAAATAGTGAATATTTATTTTATTTTTAAAATGTCAAAAGCAAACCTATGTACAATTGAAATATTATAAGTGTTCACAAAAGTAAACAATTTGAAATTTATATATAAATAGGTTTGTTGCAGAATTACGTAGTGTCATAAATAAATTTATAATATATATAGTGTTACAAGTTAAAAATGTTCTGTTATTTTTGTTTAGCAATTAAAAATTTGTTATTGTATACATTGCTTCTGTTATTGTTGACTTATAATTTAACAACTGCCAATCAAATATTTGAATATAAACAACTTGAAATATTTTTACATTTTTAAAAATATCTAATTTACCTTACATTTTTTACATTCAAAGTTTTGAAAAAAAACAAAAAAAGTGCTTGTGCTAGCCAATGTGCAAACATTTTCTAAGGTTTCATTAAAATTAAAAGTAGTTTATTTTACACTGAACTCACCTTAACAATTTTGACATTCACAAATTGAATATTTCAATATATGAAATTGTTGAGTTTTTGTTATGACAACACCTTTGAATTTTGCACAGCGGATTTCCAATAGATTACTTCCATTTTAAAATTAGCGTTTTAAATATATAGACTGTTAAAGAACAATTTTTGAAGCCATTATGTTTATTTTAGTTGCCTAATGAGCCATATTTTATTAATGTTTAAACCCGTCATTTTTGACGGGCAAACAACAGCTAGTAAATAATACCCCCTTCGCAGTAAACCTGCATACTCAGCGAATTTCCAAGTTCCTTTAATATACATTCATAAATAAGCAATTTATAACATTTTAATTATTCTCATGGGGGCTGAGTACGTAGGTTGGCTGCAACAAGAAACACAAAATATGGGTTTTTATGCAAATATAAATAAAACTCAACTAAGTCAAGTCACATACCAAGTTTCATCAATATACATTCACAAATAAGCGATATATGCCATTTTAATTATTCTCTATAAGAATAACATGGGAGCTGAATAAGCAGGTTTGCTGTAACAAGGAAGACAAAAAATGGGTTTTTATGCGAATATCAATAGAACTCAACTAGGAGAAAGCACATACCAAGTTTGATTAATCTATGTTCATAATTAAGGAAGATATAATAGTTTACTTTTTCTCCATAAGAATAACATGGGGGCAGAGTACGCAGTTTTGCTGCTGTGGGAACCATCGGTAAGAATTGTGTTTTTGTGCAAATAACAATAGACCACAACCAGATGAAGCCATATACCAAGTTTTGTCAAGATACGTTAATTTATAAGCGAGATAAAAAATTTATTTTACCCTCCATAGGAATAACATTGGACAACGTACTGTGTTTACCACTTTTAATATCTCTGTAACCAATTGACTTAGAGAAATTATTAAAACACCAAATTGTGTGTTTTTTTTAACTGAATTTATAGGTGAAAACTAAAATTTGACTTTTTAAAATATTACATGTAAAAACTTCAAAAAAACCATTTTTGGGGTACAAAACCCCCCAAAAATACCACTTCGGATGGGTCGATCTGTCTGGTTTTCGAACTTGAAGTCATAAATGCTGCTTTACACATTTGTACCAAATTTCATCAAAATCAGACTTTTTTACGAGAGTTATCGTGCTCACGGACACACACACACACACACACACACACACACACACCCACACCCACACCCACACCCACACCCACACCCACACGCACACGCACACGCACACGCACACGCACACGCACACGCACACACACGCACGCACGAACGCACGCATGCACGCACGCACGCACGCACGCAAACACGCACGCACGCACGCACACACGCGCGCACACACACACACACACACACACACACACACACACACACATACTGTATATACAGTTTCGAACGAATGGTGTTTTTGGGGTCTGGGGACCTCAAAACGAAAAGTTATCATGGTCCCGGGCCTAGGTTTTACCATGCCGACTACGGTAATATCTTCTTCCTAATAGGGGAAATTCGCTAATTCCCTATAGGGGAAATTCGCTAAAAAGAAATATTTAACCTCTAAACAATATTCGTAAACAAAAAACCCTTATTCTATTATTTTGCTTTCAGAACAAATGTTTTAAGCCGATATTTCAACAAGGACTTTACCCTGACATTACCAGATCGGAAGAAAATCACAGACATCAAGTGGTTTGCTATTTATGATTTGTTCACACAGGTAGGTACTTTATGAGTCAATAATAATTAAGAACATGTTGAGTTCTGCCATTCATTATATTATTATGATTATCAGCTATGCTTTAGTTTGTATACTCTTCAGTTATCTATAACAACCAATGTAGCATTTTTAGTCGATGTGCTTTTCATGAATATTACACTAATTTTTTAAAGTGTAAAGTGAATAGTAATGGCTGATTAGTATTGATGACCGTGAAACTACATACAAACAAATTCTAACCTCTATACAAAAAGAACATTAACAAAATATTTGTATGACATTCTCGATTTGTTATTCCGATCAAATTCAATCTGATTCAGTGTAATCTTTGGTATAGTATTTTGAAAATCATGGTGTTAAAAACATATCTATTTCAAATTCATTTTTATGATTAATTGTACAACAATATAGTTTGATATTTACCCTAGTTTTAAAAATCAACAATTGTCTCTTCTTCAGAGTGCATTCGGGGATGTCTACATTCCAGAGGAGTTTGAGCCCCCGGCAGTCCAGACTATCTCTTCCTTCGGTAAAAAGTCGCATGGAGTCAGTTCTGGACCTCTCAAGATCTTTGATGCCAAGACACTGCTCATCCCAGAGTTCACTTACAATGGAGCTGGCAAAGGTGATAATTTAAACACTTTAACAAGTACAAATTTAGGAGTAGATAAAAGTGGGTGTTGTGCCAGGTCAAAATTGTTTCTTCTCAATTATAACATTGTTTACTAACTTTAAAAAAAGAGTTTTGTGCAGCAAATTAGAAAAGAAAACATGAGTTTTCTTTGGGTTAAATTATTATATTTATTAGATTTAAAAAGTACACTACATATGAATCCAAACTGCCAATCCTTTTGCAACTGATAATCTTTTTACTGTTGTCTTCCATGAGCACAAAACATTTAATCACCATGTGTTTATTGATATTGGTGACCTTTGAACCACTACTATAGTAAGTTCTCTTTGTTTAAATGAATAGGTAATTTCATTCTTGAATTATTAAATCACCCCTACTTGAAAAGACAGATCTTTAGTAATTATTATTCCCAGACAGTTTGTGTATCAGTTTGCTTTGCTTTACTTGATACATTCGTTTTGCTTTAGTCAAACTGATTTGAGTTTAATCATGGTCTTTCTGATTTCAGACACATATTTTTGGGTTGGTGTTGGACCTCAGCCGTCATCCAAGGGAACTAAAGTTCCAGATGAAAATGGATAGTAAGTTAAAATGATCAAACTATTTGTGCTATTGCAAAACATATATTTGTGTTAATTATAACTGTGAACGGGTAAAAAACGTCAAGGAACATGATGTTGGATGAGGATTTGTATTCATTAATGGCAAATTCTTTGATGACAAATATTGCATTTTACTTAATTATAATTTTATATTTTTGCAACATTTATTTTTTGTATGGGTGTTGGAGAAATTTAGCAGAGGGGAGCGTAAGGCAATTTTAAGAAGTTTATTTTTTTTAATTGATGTATTTAGCGAAAAACTTTAGTATCTATTGCTGTAGTGGTTAATTATTACAAATATAATTATGCTTCCATTTTCCCTTAGCATGGAGTCACTGCGGCTGTATGCTGGCGAGACTATCACGCTAGAGCTACCAGGGGAGTTGACCATTTTCGACATTGACTGGCTCAGTGTGTACAATGTAGAGACCAAAGAGAACTATGGCTCGGTGATTGTCCCTGACAACCCCAACGTTCCTCCCTCTCTTGTCAAGATCGTTGTGAGTATTTTAAATAGGAGGACTAAAGCAATAAAACTCAATCATGCTAGATTTAAGACCTTTATCAATTACAAAGATTTTTTGTAATTTCAGGTTTTCTACGCTGTACATTCCTTTAGCTAATAAGCAATGCAAGCTAAATTAAAGTACCCCCGTAGCAGCAAACCTGCATACTCAGCGAATTTCCAATGCATATATATGTATCTTAATACCTCATAAAGCCACATACCAAGTTTCATCAATTTACATTCATAAATAAACAATTTATGACATTTTAATTATTCTCCATAAGAATAACATGGCGGCTGAGTATGCAGGTTTGCTGAAGCAAGGAATAAAAATGGGGTTTTATAAAAATATCAATATAACTCAAGTAGGTAAAGCCACATACCAAATTTTATTAATTTATGTTTATAATTAAGGGAGATAACACGTTACTTATTCTCCATAAGAATAACATGGAGGCTGAGTACGCAGGTTTGCTGCTACGGAAACTATCGGCCAAGAAATATTTTTTAGGGCTAATATCAATAGACCATAACGATATGAAGCAATATACCATGTATCATCAGGATAAGTTGATAAATAAGCAAGATATACAATTTTTCTTATTCTCCATAAGAATAACATTGGACAACATACTGTGTTTAGCACTTTCAATATCTCTGTAACCATTTGACGTAGAGAAATGATCAAAACATCAAACTGTGTGTCTTTTAAAGCTAATTCCAATGAAAAAACCTAAAATTTGACTTTTTCAATAAATACATGTAAAAACCTCAAAAACCCCATTTTTGGGGTACAAAACCCCCCAAAATACCCCTTTGGATAGGTCGATCTGCCTGGTTTTCGGTCTTATAGTCATAAATGCTGCTTTACACGTTTATACCAAATTTCGTCAAAATCAGATTATTTTTACGAGAGTTATCGTGCTCACGGACACATATATATATATACAGTTTTGAACGAATGGTGTTTTTGGGGTCTCGGGACCTCAAAACAAAAAGTTATCATGGTCCCGGGCCTAGGTCTTACCATGCCGACTACAGTAATAGCTTCTTCCCTATAGGGGAAATTCGCTAAAAAGACCTGTAAATCAAACTTAATATACAAAAATAAGATAATTTGAATCTCAAGGAACTGATAAAAAAATCAAATTACAGAAGATGCTCGAAAAAAGCTAAAATCTTCATAATCCCGTTTTTGAGAAAACGTATCGTTAAGAAATAGTTTGTTAATTAACAACGTGTACTTTTGGACAGGTGCGAAAAGTCACTCACAGTTGCAAAACAAAAGGTATATCCGGAAGTGCAGGGGGATGGTGGGTAAAACGACCTTGAACTTAATGTAACAGAGTAAAAAATGTGCCAAGCAGTTACTTATGTGAAACAGCTGCAGCTAGTTCTACAGAGCCCATCATAAGTGTAATTTTAGCATTCTAGTGATTATTGTGACTTCTTATATAATACAATAATATTTCCTCCAAATTATTGGGGGGGCAACTGCCCCCCTTGCCAATCCTGAATTACGCCTGTGGAGCTCATGGAACCCCTTCCAAAACCAGTTACAGCTGCAACTAGTTTAGGTAAATATATCTAGAGGTCTCGTCTCATGTAAAAAGTGCAGCCTACATGGTCGCCCCTCTTTCAACTCTTCTTCCACGGCAACCAGCGTGGTAACCAAGCAAATCCTCTCTTCACAAGCTATATGACAGTCTCAATTGGTTACCTGAGGAAAATAGCGGTCAGCATGTAGGCTTTACTTTTATACCCCAGACAAGACCTCTAGATATATTTACCTTGTTGGTTTAACCTGTGGGCTGCTACAGCTGTTTTGGAATGAATGGTTGCAGCGCTAACAATAGCTGTTGCTAGCTGAATTCTTGTTCACTTGGTACTGTTATCACTTTCGGAGCATAGGAACTAAGTATCCAGTTCCAGCTGCCACGAGCCTTGTCTAAGTGGGTTAAAGATCCAAGAATTATTCAAAATAAAGTTCAAACTAACCAGGTTTTTTAAATTTTTTTAAATATAAATGCTAGGAATCAAGCTAAAAATTTGTATTAACGATGATTTTGAATTATAGAAGGTCAAATTACCCATGTTCCACTGTACTCGATATTCAAAAACATTATACCTACACATTTTGTTGTTAACTTATAAGAAACGTAGACATTTAAATGTAGGTTACTTTTTCAATACATAATGACTCTTGTGCTCATTTAAGAAGGGCTAAAATCATGCTATGTTTTATTTCAGCTTGTTTTTAAGCTGCCTTACATGTAAAAGTCTTTGGACTTCCAGATAGGCTTTCTTTTTCAAATTGCTTGATTGCCTTTTACTTGGTTGCAGCCCCACAAATCTACATTGCCCAACTGCATCCAACTTCACAAAGACTACCAAGTCAGTTGGGAGATCTTTGGTCCTCAGATTACCATTCAACTGGCTGGCCAAGTTGGTGAGATAAAGCATATGAACCTTATCTTTATACAGGGTCATCGAAAAAGAATAACCATATTAGACAAATTTACTACTTCAAGTAGGATGAACTTATCGAAGCGAATATGGTATAAAATTGAAGAGGAGGGTTTGGAGTTTTTGTTTTTACAATTGGTGGTAGTCGTCACGTTGTGTTGATGGGTCGTCAGCCATGGTGCCAAAAATTGCGTTATCCGTCACTGTCCCTGTCTAGCCAGTACGATGTGGACGATGGAGCAGATAGCTCATTGTGTGCTTTGGTTTACAGAGCTGAAAAATTAATTGTGCATGTTCATAATAATTTTAGACAAACTTATGGTTGTTGCGATGCGCCTGACAACAAATCCATTCTTATTGGCTACCATCACTACTGTCGCTCCAGCATACAAGGCGAAAAATAGAATATCATTTTGATGTCTGCCGTGCTACTATTGGGGCACATATCGAAACTTATTAAGAGACGTAAAAAAACTCCAAACTTTCCTCTTTATTTTGAGACCATATTCGGCTCAGTATGTTCATCGTACTCAAAGTAGTACATTTTTCTAATATGGTCTATTGGTCATTCTTTTTCGATGACCCTGTATAGCTTCATTATAGCTATTATATTTTAGGAATACAAAACATTGTATGTTAAATATAAAGTGTTACCATATGGAAATTGTATTATTTTCAGTTTTAACAAATCCCAAGGATGTATAAAGAAATACTTTTTAAGTTGGGTTAAGGTAAGGATTTAAAGGGGTTGGAAAACATTAGGGTAGGACCATTTATTATAACAGCCATATAAAATTCCAGAATTTCAGAAGGTTATGTCCCCCAGCCCCCTTGGCTACTACTTCAAACAAACCCAGAAAGTGTTTCAGTTTATTTACAGTTCCTACACTTAATATATCAAATTTAATAACTAATATCCAAGTGAATTTGAATGTATGACAAGTCTATTCCATCATTGCAAGTAAGCAGGCAATACAGGGGGAGGTCATGGGAGTCATGACCCCTCTCCCAAAAAGACCCCTCAGACCTTCAAATATTTTACCCTTTTTTCACCAAAAAGGTTATTGTACTTTGATAGTTTATATCTATTTCTACCCATAACCTCCCCTAAAACGATAGTCTGTATCCGCTACTGCATGTAAGGACGTATAAGACGATAAATAATAATGCTACACTATAACTTTTCATGGTGTCCCGGTAGGACAGCTCATCGTGTCCTGTATTAGGTAATAACACAAACAAAGGGAAATATAAGCTAAATTGTATATTCCGCCATTATAAATTTGTCTTAAAGTTTTAGTCATGTAAAACAAACATAAATTTGTAATTTAAAATTGTGAAAATAGATAGAAAAGTTCTTAAGGGGGGTGTGGGGTATGTAGTGGGTCTGTCACAGGCCCCTTCTTAGCAGTCTGGCCTTCAAACACTATGATGAAACTTGTAAGAAATTAAATTTACCAGGACTATTTAATGCCTGCACTTTTAATAAAATTTACCTTTATAAAAATCATGTGGAACTGTGTAGGGGAAGACCACTACCTGGCATTTGGATTGAGCGGAGCTTCTGATAAAATCCAGATGTTGGGCTCTGATGTTGCCATCGCTTACATCGACGGCTACAGAGGCTTTGCCAACGATTACAACATCACAGCCAACTCTCCGGTCAGTCTCCATAATTATTCAATGATAAGAAAACTCTTACATTTAACTATTATGTAGTACCCAGTATGACTGCAAAATTCAATCACATTACCAGATGGTCGATGTGATATGGTCTGTCGGGCTGCACTTGTTTTGAGTTTTATCGCAGAAGCGCTTTTGGCGTCTTGCCATTTTCATCTGCAACTCTAGTTTAGCAGATCATGTGACATCGGCGCACAGACTCCATCATCCTCGTTGGTTTCACATTACCAGCCAGACATTCCATACTGGATAGAGTTACATTTACAAAATTAGTTCAGTTTTTAAGGATATCCCATTAATAAAACTGGCTCTAGTAATATTTGACATGTGAGACTATTCTCGACTGAAGCTTAACCCATTGGCATACATATACGAGCTGGCCGCGTTCCTTACTTGTAATTTCAGTAACCTGTGAATTGGAGTGTAAAATTGGTGTTTTAAAATGGATTAATGGCGTATTTTAATTAAAATATTGTTTTCTTTAAGTTTAGAGAGTCGCATTGGCACACACACAGTAGACATAAGTAAAAATTAGCAAAATCAGTGTTGACCATGTGCAAGTCTCAAAGAATTAACCGATCCCGTCAACTTCCAAGCAAGCCTGCCACCATTTGTTTTACTTGGGCCCTCCCACCAACGTTGCCACGGACCGGTTAACTCTCTGAGAGTTGCACAACTGGTCAGTTTTGGTCGTGTGCGGGAATCGAACCCACGAACATCATATCACCACCTGGCCAAGGTGTTTCAACGACGTAGCCAACTCAGCTAACACGACCAAAGGCCTGGTGGCGATATTAAGGTTTTTCAGTCAGTTTGTGCCCCTAGCGTATAGAACCGTAGATGCCCGCAGTCATTAGTTACATATTTTGCTACTAGAATGCAGCACCAATCAGTTCCCCTTATAGGCTACTGCAAATAGAATAAAATTACTACCTCAGTGGGTTAATGCAATGTTATATGTAAACCAGGCCGATTTCGGGAATTCAAATAATAATAATAATGCCGGTTGGGAAACAAAATTACTATTTATTAAAATTTACAACTTTACAACAACTGATTTAAAAACCAACTTAAACGTCGTTAACAATAGGTATATCCTCGGTTAAAAATACAATAATTAAGGTTACATTGAATTTAGACAGAAAACACCAATTAATAATTTAGCAGGGAGAGGCGGCGCGACGCGTGTTAATTACATCGTCACATCTTAGGGACTGGGACAAGGCTTCCGTCTTCTTCCCCAATGCTGAAGCTGCCCATCCAATGAGCGGCGGCCTCAGCACGTGACGTCACGGGAACACTTCGTTGTTCAGTGCTGCAGCCAAACGATCACTCACGCCGTTACTCAAACTAAGAGGCACGGGAATCGTGTACTGAGGCCAATGCAGAGCGTCAAGTTGCTGACGCCACGCATTCTTGCTGATATCAACGCCCGGCCGGACCCGTGGGAGCGTCTAAGCTGAGATTAGCTTGGAGCAAATATCCTAGCGTCTGGTGGTTGTTTTCATATTTTGTACCAGCCAACTCTTCAAAATGAAATAATAAATGAAATAATTGAAATAATGTTAAGAGCACCGTTCCTCCTTCTAATTTTAGATTTTAGTGACGGTAGAAATTTAATTATTAGGAACGGTAAATTGTAATTATTTAATTACAGTGTCGTATTAATGGCTTTAAACAGTCTAGGGATTTTGGGCCGTCACACCCCCCTCACCCTTAGACCATGCTGTCCCCAGCATGAGGTAACAGCAGATTGCCAAGTCCAACTTCTCTCAATGTTTGGAGAGTACACTCCGTCTTCCGTTGGTTGGTCGGTGATCAGGAAACTTCTAACTCTGGACAGCTAACCTCAACTCTCTCCGCAAATAAACAAAATATTTAACTTCAACTTTATTTTTTTTTACGAAAAAAAAAACTCGAATTGTCGCCGGTCCGCATTAGCCTCTCCCTTTACAAAATATATCTCAAAAATATCACAATCAAAACATCTCAAAAGTCAAAGTTAAACAAACAAAACAACACAAAAAACTAAAATATCTCATTTCGCAAGTACAAAAGTTACCTAAACTTAAACACACAAAAAAAACAACACACATTCCCATCTAAACAGACCATTACAACATTACAGAATACATTGCTCATGAATTTATCCATAGCTTCACACAGCTAAAGGTGAAGTGAAAATATTTACTAGAGGGCATTAACCGACCCTCTCTCTATGACAAGAGTATTACAGTCGTTTCCAAAAACAAAAATCTACCATGCCATCGCTAGAAGATACGTCACTGAGTTTAATTATGTGTATTTAAAACCAATTGGTTAATTTTTCTTAGTATCTGAACTGGGTATGAATTATTATATTTTAAAAATTCGCGAGAGGGTAATTGAGTTCAGCACTTTTATGGCAATTTTAGAACGCTACTTGCCCGCTATGGTGAAGCCACATGGGTTTTCACTTGGGGCCGGTCTTACACTCTGTCACCCCTTCAGTAGTAACGGATCTTCCGACGTAAGGTCAAATATTATCAAAAGAAAATTTAACATTATCCTAACACACCCTTTCCCAAGCTACTGTGCCTACTCTAATTAACTCGTCAAAATAGCAAATTAACATATTGACACCGAGAATCAACAAAAAACACTTTTCGCCAATACAGTGATTATCCATAGATTCCGGTGAAACTTCGCCCACTATCGGCCGAAGCCTCAAAACAACTTGAAAATTACCAATAATAAATCACATAGACAATCGAATAATCAATACAGTACAAGGAATTATTAATTAATCTTTAATACAAACTCACGTTCAGTAGGCCTAGTAGCGACACAACACTGTCTTGCTGACAGGGTCCGGAAAATCCCTCAGCAAGGCATTTTCTGTAGTACTCTTGACTGACTATACACTAACTATTTGTAAATTGTTCCTCTTAAATTTTGAAAACTCATTCAGGTTGGCTCCCAGGTGTCTACAGTCCAGTCAGGGAGTTGAAGGGAAGGGGGTATTAGGAGTGGGGAGTGCGCGCATTACCTTCCTGTGGACACCAGGTTGGCCGGTGAATTCTTTAGCCTTCTTGGGATATGCTATTGGCGTTAGTTAAATTGTACCAAAGAGTAATAATTCAAAAAAAATTGTCATTACCAGCCTACATCCAATACACAATTACCAAAAAAAGGAATTACACTACAACACATATCGACATCACAGAAAAAAAATCAATAACACAATAATCGGAGGGGGATCCCCAGTCCTTTCTCCATCTCGTTCTCGCGGAGACAAGTCCAGAGGTACTCGCTTCCTCGCAGCGTAGTACGCAACTTCTTGATCGTGGTCGAAAGTCTATGTTTATTAAATACTTTTCACTTACTGAAGGTGACCCGGTCGGTAAGTCACTCCTCGTCACATTTTACCGCAAGGTCAGCCTAACGTTAGCTGCGCTCGTGGAACTGTCGTGCTCTGCTTCCGGTGCACGATCTGCTACCAATTCGACAGGAGGGTACCATCTCTCCAAAGTTCTGAAGTGGCGACTCTGTCTGCGCAGCCTGCGGGCGCTGTACACGGCCTCCCAGGGTGACACGGAGCAGGTCGGCAACTCGAACTCTCCATCTCAAACCTACAAAGACAACTGTGATTATCACAATAACCGAACGGCCGCCCCACATGTCCTACTCAACCATGCGGGTGCCAGCATAATGGACTCTAAGGTGCTGGAAAGTACTCTCCAAAGATTACCCCTTTACGCTTAGGTGCCAAGCTGATCCCCTAGTCCCTACAGGACCTTCAAGGTGGCATTCACATCGATATTCCTCAACTTGGTCTCTTCGTCAGAGAGCATCGACTTCAAATCAACAACAAAACTTTACTCATCTGACCGACATGAGTGTTGCTGCCGTGTATACGGGCAGGCACCTTACACTCATCACTAATAACGCCTCGGGGATCACTCCAACTCCACTCAACTGCACGGTGGTCAGGTTGATCTTTCAGCCATCCTCATAACAGTTCAGAGTTACCTTACAGGGCTCTGAAGCACTATGCACCCATCAATCTCAGGAAAAACCACTTTTCCACAAACGCTGGAATACAAGGAGCTGCCGATAAATCGGGCAGGCACCCGATCCGCCAGTGATCGAATCACACCGATCACTTCAGTCTCTTCAACAGAGAGCATATGACTTAGAAAAGTCAGAAATCACAACTTCGCATTCCGGTCCCACATGAGTATACTGCTGCCGTTTGCACGGGCAGGCAATATTGAACTCATCACTAATAACAACCCCTCTATACGGGTCAAACACATCACGTTAAACATCGACCACAAATCAAGAACCAGGACCCAAGTTACCTGGCCTACATGAGTATACTGCTGCCATTTACACAGGCAGGCAATATTGAACTCATCAGTGGCTACAAAAAACACATTTTATTTATTTATTTTTCTTGAGGGAGGCCCATTCAACGTTATGATTTCAATGGGGCATTTCCCCAAAACAAAACTCAAACAGACTACAAAAACAGACCCAGAATACCATCGGCTGGTTTACTCGTACCATCCCTTTAGTAAACACACAACCATCAACCTCCGCTTTGCCGGCTGTACAGGCGAATTGCGCTGCACAGGCTGGGCCTTCTACAGAACAGCTTGCCATAGCACAAGCAAAACATAATTTACTCCCCATTCCCGTTTGCTTTGATTAATTTTTCGTTCTCTTCACGGTCTGGCCAAGAATAGCATGAGTTAGTAAGCATATTCCTGGGACAGAGCACACATTTTAAAATTCTATTTAAAAAAAACAGATAACCATAATGTGATTCCTAAACACTAGTAGATCAGTATACTTAGGTGATAACACTTGTCCACATCAGCATAATCCATTCAGTAATGGTTACGAATGCACTCCCTCGGCAACTCCACAGCGAGGAAGACCCTCCGGTGTCCCAATCCACAGGGACAGCACAAGAATGGCCTAGAATTATAACTTTCCTGTATAACAAACGGAACAGGTTATCCAGTGAACACATGTTATCACAAGCTAGAGCACAAACCATTAAAAACAACAAACTTCCTACGAAGAATCACTTATCACTAACTTCACCAGCCTTATATTTTAAATATAAGGGAAGCTAACTGGACTCCTTTTGTAAATTTTGAATTAAGTGTAAATGGACAAAATCATAAATCAACGTATTTACTCCTAATCTCTGGTTCATTATCTAATTCATCACACCGCAAATGGGAGCTCTGGCTTCACAATGCTCAGTCCCAGATGAGGGGGTAAAGTATTAGACACTTTAAATATTACATCGGCAAATAATTTCTGTCCATGTTCAGAGTACTGGTAATAAAACAGATGCAGCCATACAATTTAAGGGACAGACTGCATGCAAAAAAAAACAAAATTAAATTTCTCAAACTATCAAACTAGGCAATTTGACGCTCACGATTTCAAACTGTAAAAAAAAATGTGATGATTGTTTACGAATCACCGATCTGCAACAGTATTTAAAGCTATCTGCAGATCCTAAAACTGAACACAAATACCCATCACAATTTACTGGC
This sequence comes from Allygus modestus, assembly GCA_963675035.1. Lineage (NCBI taxonomy): Eukaryota > Metazoa > Arthropoda > Insecta > Hemiptera > Cicadellidae > Allygus > Allygus modestus. The sequence continues at coordinate 233,014,364 of OY776111.1, forward strand.
TTCAACTCAAAGCTTTATTAGTTCCAATTTGAATTACTCATTTTTTCCCACCTACTCCTTTAATGGCTGTTAACTAAATTCACACACACAGAAAGAGGTATACTAAATATCTTCACATTGATGATTAACTTACATAAAAAAATACAAAGTCCAGTACCACTGCTCTACTGACTGTCATGTTCAGTTGGCCCAAAACCAGGAACCAGAGCTAAACAATGAGCACAGTATAGCCCAGTTCTCAAAAATCAATACAGCAACCAAACAGCGATTTTATTTTCTCCTCCATGCTATTTTGTCTCACATAATTTTGAAGGAGAGCAAAACAGCCTTTTTTTCAAAACTGCAAACAAAAGGTTAAATAATTGATTTTTTGCCCATTCGCAACCGTTACCGAAGGTTACTGCCCATTAATTCTCTCAACATTAAAATTACTGGATCCACCGGTGTAGAACCCTCAATAACCCCCTACTGATGAGAGCTTCCGAAATAATTAAAATTCGCCCAGTCCCATTTATAATTTCCAATACTTAATTGAAGCAATCATCAGAGGCTCACACGCCTAAGTCCATACGTTGTTCATTTTCAAAGAAATTAAAAAGAAATTCAAAGTCCCAACTTAAAGTTCAATAAAGTACACTAAAACCCCAGAACGCGATTACTCCAAGCCCCAACACAGTGAATTATTCAATTAAAATCACCAAATTAATTTCAAACAAAAATCACAAGTCGTTTGTAGTATTCAGTGAAATTTTGAAAATCCGGCGAAGTCCTTAGCTCAAAATACACAATAAATTTCGAAAATTACTGTCGAACGCCCATTTCTCCACTACTATGATGGTCCACGTCGATTATTTCTAAGTCCAGATTAATTTCAATGAAATGTCACAGAACTCTTATTTCCCCACTACTAACGCTTTGTTTTGTCGAAAATTTTCAAAGTTCTGATTTACTTAATTTCTTCGGTAAATAAAAATGCACTGGTATCCTTTGACCTGACAATGGAGATAGACCAGAAAATTGACACAGTTTATAAGTGTCAGATCATTAATTTTTATTAATTTGTAACAATAACATTTTTGTCAATCACTAGATTTTAATTATTGGCCTATTTCCAATGACGCCCAGATTTTTTTTCCAATGCATTTATAGATTTACCACTTAAATATACGACCCAGAGTTAATCACACATGCAAATAAACTTAGGTTAATTTAGAAAGCATTTATTCTAAGGTTAATATAATAAATAAATCCTACAAACTCCCGTCCTTGGACAAAACAATGTTAAATCAACTAAATAAAAATATAACACTTCAGGAATGATTATTACATCTACTAACTGCAACAAGTGTGGGACTCCGTTTGGATTAATCTATTCAGACATCTGTTTACAAACACAGGCAACCATTTATGCCTCCTCAATTAATTACGGCGTCACTACTCTATACGCCACAGCCTTGTTACGATAATTGTCGCCCAAGTCTCGCTTCGGACAATTCGGATTAATTAAAATATAATATTTCTTCAATTTAATTCCCAAATAATTTATAATTTCATTTTAATGTCGTCCTCTCCCTGTTCCCCGATAAGTTGCAACCAAGTTCACGCATTTGCACTTCAATCAAACCGAATTGGCAAATCAAAGATGGCGGATTAATCCGAAAGCAACAGAGACGATTTGCTTCCATTCCACAATTAATATTCCGAGTCACTTTACTTTTAAAATAAACCTCCTTAGTCACAGGTAATACTTAAAATCAACTCTACCTTTATTATTTATCAATTTATATTATCACTAGGCTCAACAACAACTCTGATAACCCAATAATTTCGATTTACTACGCCTCCTCAAACAATAACGGCACTTGGCATGCATACAAACAAGGAATCAAGATGGCGGTGGTATGAATGAGGGCGTTGTCACAATGACTCACAGAGAATGCGCGTTGAATGATGGAAGTGGAAGGGGAAGTGACGCTATGACAACATGGTTAAATGGCCGCCTCAAATCTTCGTCATAATTATCATAATTACTTTGAAATTCTCTAATAATTCGAAAAATGCATATTTCTTTACGGGAGTTGCGCTAAAATGAGTTTAATTTATTGCTTTACAAGATTAAACGGTTACCTACTGCTAAAACGACATATATAAAATTAAACAAGATTGCACCAATTAATTAAAATAAATTTACTTACCAAAATCCATTCTCCGTCCGTGGGATTCTTCAGAGTGTATTCTCGCAACACAACACCCACCTGACACCAATTGTAAACCAGGCCGATTTCGGGAATTCAAATAATAATAATAATGCCGGTTGGGAAACAAAATTACTATTTATTAAAATTTACAACTTTACAACAACTGATTTAAAAACCAACTTAAACGTCGTTAACAATAGGTATATCCTCGGTTAAAAATACAATAATTAAGGTTACATTGAATTTAGACAGAAAACACCAATTAATAATTTAGCAGGGAGAGGCGGCGCGACGCGTGTTAATTACATCGTCACATCTTAGGGACTGGGACAAGGCTTCCGTCTTCTTCCCCAATGCTGAAGCTGCCCATCCAATGAGCGGCGGCCTCAGCACGTGACGTCACGGGAACACTTCGTTGTTCAGTGCTGCAGCCAAACGATCACTCACGCCGTTACTCAAACTAAGAGGCACGGGAATCGTGTACTGAGGCCAATGCAGAGCGTCAAGTTGCTGACGCCACGCATTCTTGCTGATATCAACGCCCGGCCGGACCCGTGGGAGCGTCTAAGCTGAGATTAGCTTGGAGCAAATATCCTAGCGTCTGGTGGTTGTTTTCATATTTTGTACCAGCCAACTCTTCAAAATGAAATAATAAATGAAATAATTGAAATAATGTTAAGAGCACCGTTCCTCCTTCTAATTTTAGATTTTAGTGACGGTAGAAATTTAATTATTAGGAACGGTAAATTGTAATTATTTAATTACAGTGTCGTATTAATGGCTTTAAACAGTCTAGGGATTTTGGGCCGTCACATATACATGTAAATGTCTAGCACAATTTCAATTATGAAACCAAATTAAAAGCCTTTATTATGTTTTATTGTTGTACATTGTATTAGATTTACTATTTTATTTATCACATCAATTTTAGTAGAGGGAGACCTTTAACAAAAAGTCAGTTCTCCTCACCTCACAGAGCTATCCATTTTGTTTTTTTTAGATAGGTGGCCTTAAAGCTTAAGCTGGGCTCGAACCACGGGAACACAGCATTATCACATAGCCAGTAGCCATTGGTGATTGGTAGGATTCACCCAAGGATCCTGCAGGCCAGTCACATGCTCTAACCACTACACCAGGCTACTTCCGTTTCATGTACTTATCATTACAGAAATAGTAAGCTGGAAATAGGAGCTTTAGAAGCTTAAGCAGGCCGAGGCCAAGCTAAAACCAGAAGTTACTAAGAACGAAAGCTTATAACATACTAACAAAACACTGATATGAGGTCATAAGCTGAGCAGAAATTATGCTTTTGAGTATGTCCTGTTTTTATATTGATGTCTCACCCAAAGACTTAAAACTACTGGACCGCTCGCGCCCGTGGTGAAGCGAACCAAATTTCGGTCCGGCCGCGTTCAAGGTCGCGCCGCAAATGGTGGGCCACTGCGGCAGCGCTTAGCGTGGGGGATATAGGGAAAAACACGACGCGCGCTCACTTGAATTGAATTTGCAGCCAGGGAACATTTTGTATGGTTGAATGGCCTTCTGATCCGTATTCCTGAATGGTTTATCAAATTTTTAATACCAAAAGTAACTATGTTCGACCAGAGTTAGTTGCGTAAAAAAACAGAAAGTTGGGAGTTTTGTAAAATAATCTCCTCGATGGCTGATTCTTTCATATTTCCAGTCATATAAATTTATGTACGATCCACTAGGCTTTAGGTGTTGTCCAATAATGATGTTTTGAAGTTTTTGGTAATGGAATGATTTTTTTATGAGCAGTAATATCGTTCTTTGGACTAGTGAAACTTTGAATTTTAGCATATAAACTTCGACCTTCGCCAAAAGTTGTAAATTGCATGAAAGTTAATTGGCCTGTATCATAAAATTTTGTTGATGAATGAATACCATACAAGACAAATACTTTTTAATAGCAAATGTATTCTTAATAAACATTAATTACCCATGGTTACCAATGTTAAACGTTACTATTAGATCTATAACTAAATTTCGTTGATCAAATGTGATTAAATTAAAAGTTGGTTTGTTAATTTACTTAGTTAATTGGGAAGGGTAAAAGCGATACTAAAACGTAACCCGAATTCGACGACTAAAACAAAAGTCATATAACTATGTATTTTATCAAAAAAACTAAGCCATGTCATAGACTAACTACAGTAGTTAGTCTATGGCCATGTTGTAACACAGCATCACTGAGTTGAATTTGAGTTGAATGGCACGGCGCGTGGCACGTCTTGGATAGAGCGTGGCGAAAGGTTTCAGCATCTTTCCAAACTAATTGTAGGCAAACCAACAACTTTACCGAAAAATGTTTGAAATAAAAGTTTTAGAGAAACTAATTATCTACAACTTTCCCGCTGGAAGTTTGTTTCTAACCTAAAAATAAAAAACTTCCTCGCTGAGTAACTTTTTCATGTCCCTCTTTAATAACACGTAAGAGTTTTTAATTATTAAAAATATTAAAACACGGTAAAATAAAACAATATTTATACATTTCGGATTCCGTAGTTCACGTACACCAAGGACATATAAATTTCATTACAATTCAAACATGGCAGTGAAGTCCAGGAGCGTGTAAACGACAGCGCGTTCAACGACAGTAACAGCTCTGAGCACACAGTGGCCCACCATTTCTGTTCCGCACAGTCCCACGCAGACCGTTTTTAGCTCACTTAGCGATCTCTCCAGTAGTTTTACCTCGATGGTCTCACCAAACTGATGAAAAATATTAAGTTTAACAGTTTTCAGCAAGAGGTCCTTAGTACATGTATTGCAACATTTATATTAATTTGAAAAATACAAATTCCATGAAAGGTTTACAGTTTTTAATCTAATTTTGGTTCCAGTGTGTGAAAGTTCTCGGCCAGTATAAGGGGGTGTGTAGAGATGATGTGATTGGCGGAATAGACAACAACCAGATGCATACAGCATCTCGGGAGGATGGCATCAACTACATCACCTACAGGCGCACTCTTATATCCTGTAAGACTGGAGTTTTTATTTTAATTTGCCCTACTTTTTTGTACTATTGATCTAAATATTGTTTTAAATTCCCTAGTTATATAACCGATTTTCATGTTACTTATGTACAGTAACTTATGATTTTATTTAAACAGTAACAAATGTTTTTTCTTGCGTTTAATTCATCTTATAACTTTTAGACATTTTTTAGAGATGATTGTAGCCACTTGGAACTGAAGGCACAAGTTCTGGTTACACCTATCACAGCGTCGTTACCAATGTTCATGTGGTTGGCTGTAGTTATCAGTGCTTCCTAAAGAGATGGCAGTTATTGGCATGTGCTGCTTTAACCTTGGGTGGCTCAGTAACAATGTTTACAAAATTATAACTGTAGCACAAAAAATTAAAAAAGAAACTTAAAATTATCTTTTTGTATTGAGTTCAAATATTTTTTCTGTTTAATTTATAAGTTAATATCTATTTCAAAGATATTGTAAGGTTTGAAGAATCATTAAGTACTGATACAACTGCTGCAACAAACACAATAAATAAGCTGAAACTTGATTATCAACATGCTTAGTAAGAATTTTGTATAGACTAACATGAAGGGTTTAAATTCTTCTTAACATCTATGGCCATGGGGCCATACGGCCTTTTGGAAAACAATTTTGGCATTTACCTAGAGGTGAGATGAGAATCCGTCTAAACTCAATTAAGAATGAACACACAGGGATTTGAACATAGGATGTCCTAAATATGACAATGGCACACAGATTACAATAATTGTTTTACTTCTCTTGTTTTTTGCTTTTAGTAAATTTGTCAGAAATCATTGCTTTTAGTAATCATTGAAAGAAAAAACTGAGGCCCACACCCTGTGGTACTTGAATGGCACATTTTAAAAGCAACCAATGGAGGCCCATACCCATTCATACTTAGCTTTTTTACTGTCAAACAAATCGATATGAGTGATGTGACTTTTTGTAGCGGAATCCGGAGATCGAGAGTTTAAGGAGGAGGGACCCAGTCAGCTGATCTGGGCGATGGGTCGCTTGGACCACAAGAATGAGCCAGCCTTCCACGACTTCTACCCCCGGGGCAGCCTCAGCGTGGAGCTGGGCCAGAAGGAGCCCTACAACACCTGCTTCTCCTTCACCAGGACGAATAAGGAGCTCAGGTTAACACCTCTGATAATGATCACTAATAGAATGCCCGGGAATTGTTTAGGCCCCGATTAATTGTTTACCCGGATTTTTACTTCTGTGTTGTAACTTCACAAGCAGGTGTAACCTTTTTAAATAAATTACCAAAATTTATAAAATTTGAAAGCAACTCAAATAAATTTAGAAGAGAACTGGAACAATTTTTTATACAGAATTAATTTTATCATGTGTCTGAATACATGGACCACGCTTGATTATGAAGTAATAGGTATAAATAAAATGATTTAAATTAGCATTTGTTGTACACAAAGCTCTCACATTTCTGAGACCGGTATATTCTTTGTGTTTTCTTTTTATAATATTTATACTGTTTATTAATTCAAATAAAAAGAATTATAAATTTCTGTTTTTTTTTAACATTGATACATAACATTTGTCATCTTAATAAAGTGATTATTATTATTATAATTGTCCTGGAAATAGTCCTTTTCCTGGACAATACTCTTCCGTAACATATACATTAATCCCTCTATTTTTACTAAACTACAATAAAAGTAATGAAAAAGTAAAAAATAAAATAATTTTTCCACAAGTTAAGCATGTAGACAGTATAAAGTTAATTTATAATTGATAAAAAAGCATTATTGTTTTAGTTGGGTTTAATATTAATAGCAATAGTTGTTGGGGGAGACCTGACTCCCCCCCTCCTTTTCTTTTTAACTTTTGACAAGTGTCCCTTTAAAATTGATTTTTTAATTAGTGAAAAGTGAACTATTAGCATGACTCGCACGGTGAAACTTAAGCCCGGGACCACCATAGAAGTTCCTAACGTGACCCCCTGAACACGTTTTGGGGGGTCGTTCAAAATTGTATATATATATATATAGACATACATATATATATATATATATATATATATATATGTGTGTGTGTGTGTGTGTGTGTGTGTGTTTGCACTCTAGTGGTCGCATTTTTTGTCCGATTAACTTCAAATTTGGTAGGGACATTCCTTTCTGTAATCAGTTGGGCAAGTTCGTTGGGCAAAACAATCGGAAATCTCCAAACCCCTTTTTTGGGGATTAATCTTTCAAATTTAGAGTTTTTGGGCTCAAAAAGGGTCAGAAAAGCCCCGGATGTAAAATTAATGCATGTAAAAAGATGGGAATTAGTAAGGCAAAAGTTTTAGGCCCTCTCTCGTCATCCTAGGATAAATATTTACCGAGTTATTAAAGAAAATGTGTTTTGACTAAACACAGTACGTTGTCTTGTGGGGTTTTTACACTAGAAAAGCCTGCTACTCCTTTTTTAGAGTGCTTTTATCATCCCCAGCAACCTCACGCCTACTTTCAAGCCTGACTGGACCTTCTCCTAACATTATAATGCGCAAAATTGTATTCCCAGCTTTGCAGGTAAATGAAACCAGGAGCATCAGAACAGCCAAAAATTCTATGTTTTCAGATTTCATGTTTTTACACTGATTTTGAGTTTAACAAGTTTTTATGTGGAAATTCACTTCCCTCACGTCAGCGTGCTGCGTGCGAACTCGTTTAAAAATAATGTATTTCCAATGTCTATAATGTTAAGCTCCAATAAGACTAATAAAGATATTTTAACTAGAGCCATTAGCCAGTGTAAAGGAATAGTTGCATTTCAGGGAACCTTGGGAAAGGCCGAAGATCATTGACCGAACTCTAAGAACGTTTACTGCTACTCTGGGACCTTCTGGAGGAAAAAGAGGATATCAGGGCATTACAGGTAAGCCATTGGGAAGTGTGCCAAAGTATTTTACAGACACTCGGTTCAGAAACTGAATTTCTTTATTCCTTGAAACTTTGACATTTTGTTTACTTTATAATGTGTGAAAAACTATCTGTATGAGCATCTGTACCTGTCACTGATCCCTTCATGGTAGTTGGTGCTTGATTTGCGCTTGCAAAACATTGATAATGATTCTCCTCCATGCGCCTTAGTGCAGTCAGCTTACCAATCTACATTTATGTCAAAACATATGATTTGATTATTTTGGTTGTTTACGTATGAGTTGTTACAAATGACATACCATAGATTAATGAGCATAGCATATTTAAGGCATTTAAGACAATCTTTACTTTATTTTTTCTTATAACTACGTTATTAGAATATTTATTTAATCTAGTGGTTTATTTTTATTTCAATCAATCAAATACAATACAAGTGGCAAAGGCAAAGTGATAAACGGACAAACACGCGAAGCTAATATTATGATTTTCATGGAAAATAAAATGAAGCAGGATGATTTATTATTGATCCGGAAAGGTAAGAGAGCAAGTGGCAGCTGCTTGTGGTTCTCCTTTTGAACCCTAACGTGTTTAAGCATGGAAAAAAGAGAGTAGGACTACAATCTCGTTTCATTCTCATTTTGAGATCCCGAAAAAGACAGAACATTGTGCACAAAATTATTAGTCTCGAAAATTTTGGTCGATGTTGTGACCAAAAAGAAATATTTTTCTTCCACAAGAATACAGGCGCGGATCCACGGGGGGGGGAATGGGGGAGATTTCCCCCCCCAAGGTTTGCAGTTGCGCAAGCACCCCCCGCACCAGCGCCAGTGCTACGTCTGCCCGGCAGCGTCATCTCGACTTGTCGTCTGATTGATGCGTCGTCAGTCAGATTCATATGCCTTCTGTAATACTACTACAGAGAGTTCACAGACCGGAAATTCCTGGAAAATCGGATAATTTTACAGGAATTTCGGTGAAAATTCGTTAATTTAGTTTTAAAACGTCTTTTTCGGCCATTCTCGTTCATGCGGCTCGGTTGTCGTTCCCCAGGGAGGTAAAAACCATGGAGAGCTCGTCAAATGGACAGAAAACGGTCCGCGCATTGTCAGGCTAGACCCAAAGTGCAGGACACGGAAAATCTGAGTAATCCCGAGCGGTGAGCCCGTTTTCGTTTACACGCTCTTGTACCTCTTAATAATAATACAACTACAATGAAACTTATATATTTCTTTTCTGCATGAATTTCCGCATCTAACGGTATCAATATATTTTAGTTTAAAATTATGTGTAATTTGTAATAATTAAAATATTAGAAGGTTGTAAGAACATGACATAAAAAAGTCAGTAAGCGAGAAAGTTTTTTATTCCTGAGGTAAAATTAAACTACCAGCGAGAAAGTTGTAGCTAATTAGTTGATCTTCAAAATTTATTCGAAAAAATTTTCGATAGAGCTTCTAGTTTCTTCAATAATCCGATATAAATCACGGCTATGTTCAGTTCTACGCGCGCCGCCGTCGTCGTCGAGGACCACGGCCCCACGCCGTACTACCACATCAGAATAATCGCTTATCATTTTACTTAGATTTTTATAAAAAGTAATTATATAAATATATATTTGACTCCATATTATATTGAGGTTATTGTTACTTAACACAGCTTTCAATTATGATAAAAAAACATTTATCGAGATCTAATCTGACTCATGATTAAAAATTACATATTAAATATTATAAATGAATATGTAATTAAATTAAATGAAAAATAATATGAGACTTATTTGTTGTACATAGTAAAATGTTATGCAAGAATAAACATATTTGTTTTGTTATAACGTGGTTGTGAAGCAAAAATTCCTTACTAAATACTTTATTTGTCCATTTTATAAGTTAAAATACAGCAGTCATAACCTCGATATGTATTGGATTTTATCTAAATATAATTTTGCCTTTTATTTAAACCCTTCTCCCTTTAAAATTTGTATCACTTAAACATTTTTCCTTCTAGTTCTAGCAGTTATTTATTACATCGTTAAATTAGATTGTACTTAAATTTTACATGTTTTCAGGTTTATAATCCTTAATTTTATGGTCACATTTTATGATTTTAATCGTGAACATTGAAATAGAAGAGAATCAACATCTGTTTACAGAAACTTAAGTTATACCTCCCTAACAACTATTCAAATAGACTTATAATTTGATTTTGTGTGAATAAATAAGGAATAGATCGGGGAAATGAAATACAAAGTCGTTAGTAAATATGTGTAGCTAAATATTTAATCAAAATTATGAATGAACGTTTTACGTCGAAACTCAGAACTAAGCCTCTACATCAGCCAATACTGTAATAACCAATCCTATAAAAATCATATTGGCGTTAAAAGTTGAGGAACATGTCAAGGAACTCGAATACGAAAGATACTTAGTTTTGAATAAACTTTTCTACCAAAGCTATAAATGCGATAGTATGGAATCAAATTTGTTGTGTCAAAATTCAAAACTAAGCCTCTTTTAAAAGCCGTACAATTGTTATTATATAGTTATTTTCACGAAAAGAGTTGACTCATGTATCGAGTAAATAAAATATGGGAGTCATTGAGTCGTTAATTAATTAATTTCGATGAAAATCCAGGTTGAGTACGTGAACATCGAGATTTGTATGCTAATATTGAAACTTACACGTGTTTTTACGTCATAATTAGAGGTTAAATACATTTTAATTTAGTACCAAAAGATAAAGAATTTATTCAGTAATTCGATTCCAAAAACCATTTTACTATAAAAAAATCCCTTGCGCCGTAAACCTCATTTAACTGAGGACGCGTCACCAATAACCCATAAGACGCTGTACTGAGCGCTGCGACCGCCGAATCCTACACTTTGAGATGTGACCTTGAGCCCAGCCGGACCGAATTTTGGTCTATCCCGACTATGGGCGCGAGCATGGTCTATCCCGACATGTTTTCTACCTCGCTGTCGTTCCCAGTCAATAAGACAAGTTTTGGTTGTCATTTTCAGACAATAAAAAACGTTGCCGAAAATCATTTCGGGCCATTAAATGCAAGTAAATTCCTGTTTTTGATCCATCCGATGCGGAAAAATAGGCGTTCTTTGGTGATAGATCGGGGTCGAATCGCCGACTGTATTCGTAAAAAATACGTTCCGGTTGTCGTTCGGGCCGATAAAACGGAATCCGGCTTTATTTTTCTTTGGGGAAATGTGGTCCGATTGCAAATTTTTATGATAAATCACGGTTAGATTGTGATTTTTGGCATATATTGAAGCTCGGTCGTTATTTTCGGTCAATAAACAAGTTGCGACCGTCGATTTCGGACTTTAAAATGCTAGGAAAACGGTTGTTTTCGGAAAATAGAATGAAGTGGAATTGCCTATTTTGTTTAAACAATTTTTTTTCTGTAAAACGCAGACTTTTCGGCCGATAAAATGCGGCCCTTAAATTTTTTGAGGTCAATGTTTTTGCCCTACAAATCGCAAAAGGGGTTTTTCGGTCAATTGCTTTTTTCGGGAAAACAAGGCTATATTGCTATTTCCGTGGATAATATGCGGCTCGCTTGCCACTTGAGGCCAATAAAACGTGGTCCATTCCATTATACTTAAAAAATTCCCTCATTTTGGTGTTTTTGACCACCAAGTTGTGGCAAAATTTATGTTTTTACCGATAAAACACGGCCAAATATCTGATTTTGCCCGGTAAAATGCGGTTCGGACTTCGCTTTTGTATATAAAACACGACCCGGCTTTGTTTCTTACCGAGAAAATGCGGTCCGATTGCCGTTTTTGAGCGATTAAGTACATTTCCGGCATTAAATAAGGTTGGTACTCAATTTTCAGCCGATAACAAACTTTGCGGTCGTATTTTGGCTAGCAATTTTGCTGTAACATTGCCGATAACATTATCGATTTTGGTTGATAACACACACCCGATCGGTAAATTTTTCTAATAATACAGTTTGACCGTTTTCAGGCTAAAAAATGTGGTCCGATTGATGTTTTAGACGGCTAAATGAGAATATATTGCTATTTTAGGCCAATAATATGTATCTCGGGTGTCTTTTAAAATCGCCGTATCTCGGCTGATAAAATTTGTTTCGATGTTAGTCTCGGTAAAATCTTTGTTTTCGACGATAACATACTTTGATTCTTCCACTGGCGGTTGGCCTTTGAATTGCGGTTTGAGTATAAACTATTGCGGTATTTTTGGCCGATAAACTACGTTCATTGGTCGTTTTTGGTCTAAAAGTTACGGCGACCATGAAATGCGGTCAAATTGTCATTTTTATCCGAAGTAACAGGTAAAATTTCTGATTTTGGTCCATGAATTCTATATAGTCGTCTTTTTAGGCCGATAACACACAATTTGGTCAATAAAACGCGTTCGGCTATTTTTTACGGCCAATAAAATTATTGATATGGAATTTTTAACAAATTTTCGGGGATGGAATCCCGGACCCCCCACCCCTGAGCCTGAAGAGTATTCCATACCCCCCCCCCCAAATCCCCGGTATTTCCCCCCCCCCAACGTGACTCCCTGGATCCGCCCCTGCAAGAATAACATGTGAACTTTGAGAGCCTGTGGGGTGGAGCCCTGAGGATTAAAAGAAAAATAATTTGTTTCAAAACACTTTGAGGAACATCCCTTTAATTTGACACCTCAGTTGTGAAAATTGGTCTTGAAGATCATGGCTGACCAGACAAACAATTCATTATGGAGTTAAGAAGTAAGAAGATAACCAATCTAATGTTCAATCCCGTCAATAATTGTTTGCGTTTATATTGGCTTCAAATTGTATACAGCTGGTTTACAAATGTAATTAATTAAAGCAAATGGTATGTAAACATCACAGAAGTCATGTCATAAATTACATCACAGTCGACGTGAAATATTGAGTTGATTGTATGCAACAGTTAAAGGGAAATAGTGGAAGCGGTTATTCACCATCTATCGCACTACCTCCCTTATCACTACTTACCGTGAAAGGATTTGTACTACGCTGTATATTGTGTGATACTTTACAAGAAGTATTCAATTAAATTTGGACATATCTCTAGTACTATAGACAATTGTTTTCAATAATGGTTGAAAACTTCTTTTGAATCATCGTTTAGATCCTTTAAACTAAGGGAATCCTTTATTTGTCTTTAGGAATGCCTTCAAACGGACTGGCATGGTACATCAATGGACTGCTGATCCCTGAGATTTGGATGAGGCGTGGCTTCACTTATGCCATCCGCATCTACGGCGGCAACAATCCCCACAGTGCCGAGTTCTACAACCCTCTGATCATCACGGACGAGCCCCACGGAGGGTTGGAGCGGCTCAGTGAGGCGGCGCAACGCAGGATACGGGTGCTGGCGGGGGTGCAGTTCACGCTGCGGGGCCAGCCCAGGCCCACCTCAGGTAGCAGTCTCGGTTGTAACTGGAGAGAGGTTGTCTGGTGAATGTTATTGGTGCTAATTAATTATAAAACCCTGTCTATTGCACACAGTAGTAGTCTAACTGTTGTTTTGTTCAGTTATATAAGTACATGTCTTGTTTTTATCTTCCAGCCATCCATCTCTCTCTTGAAGCATTTGTTTTCAGTTGCTGAAAGAGTGGTATTTATAATCTGCAGAATACCTTGTGCATGAATCTTGTTGTGAAATTTGTTATCATTTCAAGGATTACAAGGATTTTCAGTTTTTTTATTTTATAATTTCTTAAACTTGTTGGTTTTTACCAAAGAAGGAAATACATCATAAATAAATGTGTTCTCAAACATAAAACAAAGCAGTAACCTTTGCTTCTTCGCCCTTTGTCTAGGACTCAAGATTCTAGATCTTTATTTGTCATTGAGTAACACAATAATTATAATATACTTCCCCAAGTACAGAACAATATATAAATGTGGTAATATTAAATCTAGTTACAGGCCTACATACAATTAAAATATGGTACAGCCTTACAGCCAACAAAAAAATTAAGCCTAATAAAAACCTTGAACATATAAACAGATTTCCTGATTGAACATTAAAAAAAACACATAAGAATTAATAAATTGTTTGAATGAATAAATTACAATAATGATAATTCATAATATTTTATATATTTATTCTTTTGTACATCCTCGGATATAAAATCAAGTTTCTTATTATTATTATGTAACAACAGAACAGGTGAGATTTAGACAGAGAAATAAAGTTTTCAATAAAATGTAAATAATATCAAATTAATATCAGTATAAGACACAACTTTTTTTCAACGTAGTATTTTATAACTATGTATAACACCACAATGTAAGATTTGTTGTGAACTGTAACAAATTTATATTTATTTTTTAATAAAATAAAGTGATTTTTAAAGTATACAATTATACATAAATCTTTTTGTATAACATTTACATATATTACGAAATACATTTGATTTGAAAAGTCCTCTAATGTAAATCATCCTTATCAAGGCTTTGGAGAGTGCACTGGACCATCATTTTGTCAAGCCACTTTTGTTGATAGTGCTTCTTGTCTTATAAACAGTTTCTTGATACTGTATTTGTTTTTTTCAAGCTGGACCGCTGTGCTTTGCTCGACACAAGGGTGTTGACCGAAGGTTAGATGATGACTTTCCTACGTTTCGCAAATTCAACAAGTCTCTGTCATTTACCTGTGAAGAAGGTAATATATACACTTGCAATTTATATATTTGTTTACAATTAATTTATCATCAAGTTTCAAAAAGGCTATTTTTTCATTAACAATAAACATTTTCAAGTCAGTTTTTAATACATTTCTCACTGTAACATTTTATTCAAATATATGTACAGAGCATTTTTTTGGAATGCCATTCGAGCACGTCTGGAAGATTGATAAAATATGAACACAAAATGTTTACTAAGTATCACTTAGTTAATTGACTATACATTTTTCCTATTAAACAGTTTGTCTGTAACACACTTGAAAGAGCAGGAGAATGTTCAGCCGAATGTTCAGGCCTGTTCGGGAGAAGTGTATGACCGCCTTGAAAAACACAACCAAAATGGAGCATATAATTGGGAAAACCTCCAACAGAGAGCATTTTTTATTCTAAATAATGTGTTTAGTTGCTAATTCTATAATTATAAATTGCACCTCCATCTTAGGAAATTAGCCTTAAGAGCAACAAATTGTTCTGAAAGACCAAGTAATTCTTAGCCACGACTGTGTTTGATTCTTAAGATATATAAATAGAGGAAAGTGGGGGATTTCAGGTTTAATTCCTAAAAAAACAGCAATGGGGGTTATGGAATTAAAAAAAATACCCCGTCGCAGAAAACCTGCGTACTCAGCAGATTGCCAATGCATGCATATGTTTCCCACTACCACATAAAGCCACTTACCAAGTTTCATAAAAATACATAAATAAATAAGTGATCTATAGCATTTTATTTATTCTCCATAAGAATAACATTAGGGCTGAGTATGCAGGTTTGCTGCTACTGGGATAATCAACAAAAAATTAATTGTTTCTGCAAATATCAATATACTAGAGCTACATGAAGCCATATACCAAGTTTCATCAATATACATTCATAAATAATCGAGATATCAAATTTTATTTGTTCTCCATAAGGATAACATCGGACAACGTACTGTGTTTAGCACTTTGAATATCTCTACAACGGTTGGACGTAGAATCACAATTTAAACACCAAAATGATTGTTTTGTAGAGCTGAATTGATTGGTAAAAGCAAATGTAAAGTTTACATTAAAATGAACTGAGGAAAAGTCAAAAACCTTTTTCCCATAAGATTAACATGGGAGATTTTATGAGCAGGTTTTTTGAATTTTCTCTGTAACCACTTAACCTAGGTTAATAATTTAAAATACCATATTATTTTTTTTAAGCTCTATAAAATACTCAAAACCAAAATTGAGTGTTTAAAATTTTAGGGTGAAAAGTGCAAAAAACTGATTTTTGGACAATTTAAAACCCCCATAAACCCCCCTTCCCATGGTCCGATTTTCTGATTTTCGAACTTAAAGTCATGAATGTCACTTTACACATTTGAGCCATATATCAATTTGAACATCTAGGACCTCAAAACAAAATGTTATCATGGTCTCGGGCTTAAGTCTTACCATAAGAATAGCTTCTTCCCTATAGGGGAAATTCGCTAAAAATAGCTCAAGACATCGGTGAACTTTATGGAGTTATAGAAATAATTTGCAATGTCCCTGGGGGCAGCAATAAGCAGAAGGCAAATGAGTGGCTACTCTGTATCGGTGCTGATATCGCAAAAGAACTGGTACACTCTAACTTTGCTATTTAATGATTGAATAGAGAGAAACAACCTGATTTTAATTTTAATTAACGTTTCTGTTTTTTTTTTTTGGAAATACCTACACACATGCACAAGCCAAACAATGGTGGACCTATACTTTATAACTAGCAGCTAAAAAAATGCTGCTCTACTGGAAGTGGAGACTTTGCCACCTGAAGGAAGCCAAACTCGTCCCATGACGAACAAACTATCCGCAACAGATGCTTTATTATGAAAAAGCAATGTGTGTCCTAAACTACCAGTGAAATGTAGTATTTTCAAATGTAAACAGAAGAAACCTACTTATATTCTACAAAATTACGCTTCATTTACCAACAAATTATAGTAAACTAACCTAACCTAACTCTGCAGAGCGCTGTATGGTGGTATTTTTCTTTGTAACATATTATAAAAATGGTTTTTTGTAACATATTACAAAAATGGGTTTTTTGTAAAATATAACAACAAATTGTACCTCAAAAAGTAAACATGAAAAGATAGAATTGAACCTGGGACCGCACGATCATGAATCCAGTGCCATATCCATTAGACTGCCAAAGTGTGTCCAACTAAGTAATAGTTACAAGTCATCAAGCAGTAGACGGCGCTGTGATCTTAAAATTTACCACGGGTAGCGCTCGGTGTGATTTCAAAGTTTTACACTGGTAGCGCTCACATAGGAAATGTCTCCACTTCCAGTGGAGCAGCCTTTTTTTAGCTGATAGTATATACTTTATACCAGCAGTACCTGGGGGGCCAAGCTTTGCTCGGGGGAAGGCCAGTCAGTTTGTTTAGATGAATTGGAGTAATATTTCACCACTTCCCCCTACTGATAATCAGATTTGTATAACTCGTTTGTCTCTTTTCTATATTTTTAAGGTCACTCCATTTGTTATTTATAGCTCAATGTCCCTTTGATTTATCTTAATCTTTTAATCTTAATCTCTTCCCCCTACTGATAATCAGATTTGTATAACTCGTTTGTCTCTTTTCTATATTTTTAAGGTCACTCCATTTGTTATTTATAGCTCAATGTCCCTTTGATTTATCTTAATCTTTTAATCTCTGCTCTCAGGAAACCACATGTTAATAATCATAAACATCATCAATATAACTTTGACAGTTCCCTGGTTTATTATGAACAGCTGTTACAAATATTTTGTTTTGATTTTAAACTCCATAAGCCCAATGTTAATTTTGTTAACTTTTAATTTTAGTTTTTTACATTATTTGATTTTTCCTGGGGATGAGGCCTGTCTAAAACTTTTTTATCCCAGAAATTAGTTATTACTAACATTTGAAAGATATCGTTGGAGCCGTTTTTGAGATCAGTGTCGCAAGCAAGCAAACCTTACTCATATTAGAGTATAGGATTACTTGGGGGGGGGGCGAGGTTTGCTCGGGGGAAGGCCAGTCAGTTTGTTTAGATAACTTGGAGTAATATTTCACCACTTCCCCCTACTCTTAATCAGATCTGTATAACTCATTTGCCTCTTTTCTATATTTTTAAAGTCACTCCAGTTGTTATTTATAGCTCAATGTCCTTTTGATTTATTTGACTACTCTATATATGTAATCTTCACTCAAATCTTTTAAATCTCTGCTCTCAGGAAACCCATGTTAATAATCATAAACAACATGAGTATTTCTTTGACAGTTCCCTGGTTGATTTTGAACAGCTGTTACAATTCTTTTGTTTTGATTTGAAACTCCATAAGCCCAATGTTAATTTTTTTAACTTTTAATTTTAGTTTTTTTACATTATTTGATTTTTCCTGGGGATGAGGTCTGTCTAGAACTTATTTTTATCCCAGAAATGACTTATTTCAAACATTTGAAGGAAATCGTTGGATCCGTGTCGCAAGCAAGCAAGCAAACCTTACTCATATTAGAGTATAGGATAGGATTACTTTTGTTGCCTGTGCCAACCTCATTCATTCACTATGTATTAATATATCCTTGTAATTATAAGTAGTTTAATTTAACAGTTATTAGTTGTTTATATATATATATATATATATATATATATATATAAATATATATATATATATATGAAATGTACAGTGCTAGCAAATGTATTACCACAAAATATTTGCAAGAACTGATTGGAATCTTACTCACCCCTAGACCGTCAGTGTTATTTGTACTGTTGTAATTGTTTATGTAACTTTATGAATAAAGATACTGAATTTAGTTATCCTCAAGTCCTTAACAAGGACGGATCTCTTTAACATTATTACATCCCTCGAGAAAAAGGGTACCATTTTCTTAGTTTACTGTTCACTGAGCAGTCATTGTAATCACTCCTTTAACTGAATACAGTTTGCTATTGATCTCTATTAGTTTTAAATTTTCTGCCCAAAGAAAGGATTGCATTTCACTGTCAGCATGGCAGTAGGATCATTGTTAGTGGACGTCAAAATAGTGCAATCAACCTTACCAGTAGCGTACTGGTGCTTACTGAACCTGACTGCCCTGAGTCGATGCAAGGTGACTCTATCTCAACACCCACACTAATCAAATAATAACTGATTTGTCTCTCTGAAAATCCCTTGGATGCTCACTAAAACAAAATTATGTTATATTTTCAGGCCTTGGTTTTACTACAGTGATCAATTTCTGCCTTTTGAGAAAATTTGCTAACTAGACGTGCATTGCTCAGGATTTACAATTTGTTTATAACCATATACCAACATTAAACATAAAATATATTTTCAGGGGAGCCGGCTATACTGGAGGTGACACCTAACTCATCATGGCCTGATGTGGTTTACTACAACAGCTACACTCATCACAACATGGGCTGGAAGCTCCACATTGTCGACAGCCTCAGTCTAGCCTTCACCAGTGCTGCCACTACCACCACCGCCACCATCACTGTTACACAGCTGTCTGTCTTTTTCCTACTCTTTGTATTTAGGTAGCAAACAAATTGTACAGTTATTTATTAAAATGAATTTTTACAAATTAGTTTTCATTTGAGAGGATTATTTGTATTCCCTCGCTTGGACAAAATGTTCATAATTGAGCTGTTGACATATTGAGCTGATGCTACCCTATAAGGAGATATGGCTTGATGGTTAGCAGGTAAACAGAGGGGTCAGGCGGCGAAGTTACCCTCTCCACAAACCTTGCTTACTTTTACCATTGATTTGATTTGTCTTTTATCATTGCAACATTTGATCTTAGATGGACTGATATATTTTCTTGAAGTAATAAGTTAATGTAGCTTATCCGTTGTCAATCATAAATCACTCGTAGAAAAAAATCACTAGATTTGATAATGAGACAGCAGTCCCGAAACTAGTCATCAACTAGTGATTTAGGATTGACGACGGAAAAGGTAAGAGGTACGTTACCTATTATTTCAAGTCGATTGTCAATCCAGGAGGCAAATTATGAATAAACAAATATTTTCTTGGTGTTAGCCATGTCACAAAATAAACAGTATATGAGTAGTGGAGGGCTTCACTTTCCTCACACCCCTCTATGTACTTGCTCACTAACAAGTCAGCACTGAACCATATATGGCCCTCTCTCCAATAATAAAAGGTTAAGCATCTCCTCATGAGCAAATTAACAATTACAATGGTAAGGGATATCACAAATGAGGGGCAATTACATTTCTGGAAATAGCTTTGTAATGTTTATTTACTTTGATTTTCAATTTAATCCTAAATGTTGGGGGTTTTTAATCCAGCTGTCATTGTGTTTTAGCGAATTTCCCCTATATGGAAGAAACTATTACCGTAGTTGGCATGGTCCAACGTCATGTTGGTATATATGCGGTCTAAAACATATTAACAAATAAAAATATCTGAAACTAAATGTTTACCGATAGCAATCCGCCTTGTGAGTGAGCCACCCGCAGATCTCAGGCTGGTGCTGCATTCGTGTAACCAATCAGGCAGCGACAGTTGCAGTTGCAGTGTGATTAAGACGATAGACAAATATTTAATCGGAGTACTGTATGCTGAGTCTCTTCTGAGCCCTATCTCGATACCTCATTACTTACTTGCCACTTACATATTGTTTCACAGTAAACATTATACATACATGGTTACACTTATATTTTACACCATTAACAACCATTCTGCCTCTTAAATTAATTTTTACCATGGATTCATTTAATTATTCTTTTATTTCCAAAACTTAATGTTTTTTCCAATTCTGAATGATCCTTTCTCATAATATTTAATGGTTAAACGAAATTTATCTTTATTTATCTTTAGCTGCTCAATCAACCTACGGTATGTCATTACATTTTAGCGAATTCCCCGTATAGGGAAGAAGCTATTACCGTTGGTGTCATGGTGAGACTTAAGCCCGAGACCATGATAACTATTTGTTTTGAGGTCCCCAGACGCCAAAAACACTATTCGTTCAAATTTATATATATACGTATATATATATATATATATATATATATATTTATTTACGTGTCCGTGAATGCGATAACTTGAGTAAAAAGCGTCCGATTTAGATGAAATTTGGCTCAAATGTGTAAAGTGACATTCATGACTTTAAGTTCGAAAATCAGAAAAATCGGACCATGGGAAAGGGAATTTATGGGAGTTTTAAATTTTCCAAAAATCAGTTTTTTTTTTCATTTTTTACCCTACAATTTTTAAAAACTTAATTTTGGTTTTGACCATGTTATAGAGCTTAAAAACAAATAATATGGTATTTTAGCGAATTTCCCCTATAGGGAAGAAGCTATTACCGTAGTCGGCATGGTAAGACCTAGGCCCGGGACCATGATAACTTTTCGTTTTGAGGTCCCCAGACCCCAAAAACACCATTCGTTCAAAACTGTATATATATATATATATATATATATATGTGTCCGTGGGTGCAATAACTCTCGTAAAAAAGGTCCGATTTTTATGAAATTTGGTACAAACGTGTAAAGCAGCATTTATGACTTTCAGTTCGAAAACCAGCCAGATCGCTCCATCTGAAGGGGTATTTTGGGGGGGTTTTGTACCCCAAAAATGGGTTTTTTGAGTTTTTTACATACAATTTTTGAAAAAGTAACATTTTATTTTTTACCATTGGAATCAGTTTAAAAAGACGCACAATTTGATGTTTTAATCATTGCTCTACGTCAATTGGTTACTGAGATATTGAAAGTGCTAAACACAGTACGTTGTCCAATGTTATTCTTATGGAGGATAAGAAAAAATGTATATCTCGCTTATTTATCAACTTATCCTGACGAAACTTGGTACATTGCTTCATTTTATTGTGGTCTATTGATATTTGCACAAAAACCCATTTTTTGCACGATAGTTCCCGTAGCAGCAAACCTGCATACTCAGCCCCATGTTATTCTTTATGGAGAATAATTAACGTGTTATCTCCTTTAATTATGAACATAAATTAATAGAACTTGGTATGTGGCTTTACCTAGTTGAGTTATATTGATATTTGTATAAAAACCCATTTTTAGTGTTCCTTATTTCAGCAAACCTGCATACTCAGCCGCCATGTTATTCTTATGGAGAATAATTAAAATGTCATAAATCGTTTATTTATGAATGTATATTGATGAAACTTGGTATGTGGCTTTATGTGGTATTAAGATAAATTAATATGCATTGGAAATTCGCTGAGTATGCAGGTTTGCTGCTACGGGGGTATTTAATTATTAACCTTGTTTAAGTCGTTGCGGAGAAAATCCAAAAAAAGTGTTCATAAAATCTCCCATGTTAATCTTATGGGAAGAAGGTTTTTGTCTTTTCCTCAGTTCATTTTAAGGGTGCGCCCTACCTGCCTTCTGCACGCTAAAGTAAGGGTTTTGCATCTCCCACATTGTAGGCTCAATTTTTACCCAATTAAAAATAATTTGTTGTTATTTAATTCACTAAATGTTCATCTATGTATCATACGATTTAAAAATCGTGATTTTAATTCAAAATAAGTGGCAGGCCATTTAGTAAAGTTTTCGAATTAAGTGTTTTTCTAAAGCTTCCTAACGTGAGGAAAAAAATTATTTTGGAAAAAAGGAACCATACAATACCTAGATTGGAGTCTGAAAAGTGTGAAACTGCAAATCGTTTGGTAGAAATCTGTAAAATAACAGGTTGATTGAGGAGAACAAAAAGGTCTTCAAGCGTAAATATGCATGACCCTGCTTGGTGGTACGCGCGGCGGCGTTAAACAACAATGTGTGGATCATTCAATCTGGGGTACGGTGACCCTTAATGTAAAATTCACATTTGCTTTTACCAATCAGTTCAGCTTCACAAAACAATAATGTTGGTGTTTAAATTGTGACTCTACGTCCAACCAGGGGTGTCGGCCTTGGGGGGGGTAGGAGGGGGAGCCACCCCCCCCAATAATCTTGAAAAGTGTAAGAGTTGGGAATTTTGAGTACTTCAGACTGTGAGTTGGGAAATTTGCAATTAAACCTTGTTTAATATTAAACCAACAATTTATAACAAAATTATTTTCAAATAAACAGACAAATCCAAGATTTTTTTCTTAACACTGTTAAAATTTTGAAATGAGTAATTTTATAGGTTTAGTTTAGCTAAAAGTATCTATCGTATACAGTGAATCGGGTCATTTTGGGGGTATTTCTTGCTTAGCAGTGCATAGTTGTCTAACCTGGTCTGATGCACACGTCGTCTGTCGTCTGAAGGTAACAACCAGTCGCGGTTAAACCAAAAAGTAGGGAATTAGTGTTTGATGAAATGGTGCAATAATGATTGATTTTTGTGTGTGTATTTGTTTTGGGTGTGATTCATAAGATAGTTATTCACAAAGTCAAACTTGATAGGTACATCTCTATGTTGTAATACTTCTTAAGTCTATTTTCAAGTAAATGCTCATTTGATTTTCTTCATTGAGGCTCATTTTAAGGTTATAATCAGAACAAACTGCAGGAAACATGCTACTATGAGAGGAATTATTTAGAAAACAATCCGGTTAAACAAAAACAGTTTATATATAATGTTTCAAAATGATCCCTTTTTAATCATCATTATATTAAAAGAATAAGGCAATTTTTGTGCAAAAGATTATGGCCAAACTACTGGGTCGATTTTGATGATTTACGTGTCGTTTGAAATCCCTTAACGTCTAGATGTACCTTTTGGGGGTCTCAAGACAGTGTGTGGAACCATAAATGCTTGGGAAGCTCTCACAGTACGTTTTTGGCCCATTTAAATAACATTGGACAGCAAATCAAAACAAAAGAAGCAAAAAAGCTGGGATTAAAGATACAAACATGGTTTGCTAGTTAATGTTTATACATCAAAATATACTATTTAAAAATGTTCGTAATTGTGATTTTTCCAAGGCAGCAAGTAAAAAAAGGAATCAAGTTGCATATCTGTAGTGATTAAATTAAAGTAATAAAATAATTTTGAAGCATTATCAAATTTCAAGATTTTTTGCCAAACCAAATTATTTTTTAAATAATTGCTATCATAGTTTGTCCCAAGCAACTCTTTTGGGAAAAATTAAATTTTATACCACAATAACACCAAAAAAGTACAATTTTTCTGTTTAAAATTCTAAGGTTAATCAGATTAGAAAAATAGCTGATAAATACAAATTGTCAAATCATAAAATTATTCAGCAATGTTGAAATACATTAATATTATGAGGCAGTTTGATTGGTTTTTTCGTATGTTGTTATATTAATCACAGATTTAATAATGAGGCATTTTAAATTCTGTTGCAGTTTGATAGCCCATGAGTGTAGTATACACAAATATTTAGCTTAAAATTCTAATCTTCTAAACTACATTAAATGCAATTTTATGATCAGTTTGTAAGTTTTCATCAAACAACATTTTAAGTATCATAGTTCTTCTACTTTGATATATGATTATGTTATTGTAATGGACATACCTAAAAGTATCTCAATTTATTAATTAATCAGAAATAATAAGTTTTTGTTATGAGTTCATAATAATCATAACTATGTGTGAGTAATCTGTTAGCCTATTTATTTTGATACTTCATGTGACAATCAAAAGATCTGTTATCCAAAAAATCGCCTTGAAATAGTTATAAAATCAATTTGAAATAGTTGAGAAATCAGCAATAAATAGTTGGGAAATTGGCGTTAAATAGTTGGGAAATTTGAGGTCTCTCCCCCCCAATAATTTCCTCGTGCGACGCCCCTGCGTCCAACCGTTGCAGAGATATTCAAAGTGCTAAACACAGTACTTTGTCCAATGTTATCCTTGTGTAGAATAAATAAAATTTGATATCTCGTTTATTTATGAATGTATATTGATGAAACTTGGTATGTGGCTTCACGTGGTACTGGTATATTTGCATAGAAAATTAATCTTTTGTTGATTATCCCTGTAGCAGCAAACCTGCATCCTCAGCCCTATTGTTATTCTTATGGAGAATAAGTAACGTTTTATATCTCCCTTAATTATGAACATAAATTAATAAAACTTAATAAGTAGCTTCACCTGGTTGAGTAATATTGATAATTGCAAAATATCCCCGTCGCAGCATACCTGCGTACTCAGCGAATTTCCAATGCATGCATATGTTTGTCACTACACATAAAGCGACTTACCAAGTTTCATAAAAATACATAAATAAATAAATGATCTATAGCATTTTATTTATTCTCTATAAGAAAAACATTAGGGCTGAGTACGCTGGTTTTCTGCAACAAGGAACACAAAATATGTGTTTTTATGCAATTATCAATATAACTCAACCAGGTGAAGCTACATACTAAGTTTTATTAATTTATGTTTATAATTAAGGGAGATATAACATTTTACTTATTCTCCATAAGAATAACATTAGGGCTGATTATTCAGTTTTGCTGCTACTGGGATAATCAACAAAAATCAATTGTTTGTGCAGATATCAATATACCAATTCTAAGTGAAGCCACATACCAAGTTTCATCAATATACCCATAAATTCCAACAAAGCTGGTATCTGGTTGGATAAATAATCGAGATATCAAATTTTATTTATCCTCCATATGGATAACATTGGACAACGTACTGTGTTTAGTACTTTGAATATCTCTGCAAAGGTTGGATGTAGAATCACAATTTAAACACCAAAATGATTTTGTTGTAGAGCTGAATTGATTGGTAAAAGCAAATATGAAATTTACATTAAAATTAACGGAGGAAAAGCCAAAAACCTTTTTCCCATAAGATTAACATGGGAGATTTTATGAGCAGGTTTTTTGGATTTTCTCTGCAACCACTTAACCTAGGTTAATAATTTAAAATACTATATTATTTCTTTTTTAAAGCTCTATAAAATTCTCAAAACTAAAATTAAGTGTTTTAAAAATTGTAGGGTGAAAAGTGCAAACAACTGATTTTTGGAAAATTTAAAACCCCCATAAACCCCCCTTCCCATGGTCCGATTTTTCTGGTTTTCAAACTTAAAGTAATGAATGTCACTTTACGCATTTGAGCCAAATTTCATCAAAATCGGACGTTTTTTACTCAAGTTATGGTGTTATTGGACACATATATATTATATACATATATATAAATTTGAACGAATAGTGTTTTTGACATCTGGGGACCTCAAATCAATAAGTTATCATGTTTAACAGGGCTTAAGTCTTACCATGAGACCTACGGTAATAGCTTCTTCCCTATAGGGGAAATTCCCTAAAATATATTTCTTCTCTTTCTTTCTGCAGCAAACCTGCGTACTAAGCCCTAATGTTATTCTTATGGAGAGTAAATAAATTGCTATAGATCACTTATTTGTTTATGTAATTTTATGAAACTTGGTAAGTGGCTTTATATGGAAGTGAGAAATAAATAGATGCATTGGAAATTTGCTGAGTACGTAGGTTTGTTGTGACAGGGGTATTTCTTTCTTCTATTGATACATCTAAATACATAAAAAAAGTCAGGTTACACTTCACGCAGAATATCTTGAGCCGTGGCTTACTCCATCACTGCCGGAGTGACTGAGATAACCAGCTGGGCTGAACATGGAATACTGATGAACAGTTATTTTCTTTACATAAAAACAATACAATTAGTTGACTAAACAGATAATATAAACTAGATCCCATGCAGCAAACTGACATGAGGGAAGTGAATTTCCACATTAAAACCTTTATAAAAATTTAATAAAGAGTTTAAAACAACACTGGTAACATTTTGTTTGAAAATTGAAAAATGTAATATTTTGCTGTTCTGATGCTCCTGTTTATCCACAATTTAAATTCACTATCCGATTGCAATGTTGTAAATTATAAGGTTAGGAGGAGGTATAGTCAGGTTGAGAAGTTGGTGTAAGTGTATTGGGGGTGATAAAACTACATCAAGATATGAAAAACAGCCTTTTACAGTGTAAAATCTCCATAAGACAACGTACTGTGTTAAGATAATTGACACTTTCCTTAATAACTTTGTAAATACTTAAGCTACAAAGATGAGGGAGGGCTTAAAAGTTTTGGCATTTTACGTACAATACTTTATTGTGCAATAATTTTACATTCACGGCTTTTCGGACCATTTTGGGCCCAAAAACTCAAAATTTGAAAAATTAAAATCCCCAAAAAAGGGGGTTAGAGTTGCCCGATTGTTTTGCCCAACCAGCATGTCCAACCGTTTACACAAAAGGAAGGTTGCTACTAAATTTCAAGTAAATTGGACAAAAATTGCAACCGTTAGAATTTGAATGCATATATATATTAATTTCCACTTCATGTTATTTAAGAAAAATAAATAGTAAAACTAGGAAAAGTAGTGAAAGGGTATCTGATTATTTAATAAACTTGATTA
The DNA here is from genome assembly GCA_963675035.1 of Allygus modestus. Classification (NCBI taxonomy): domain Eukaryota; kingdom Metazoa; phylum Arthropoda; class Insecta; order Hemiptera; family Cicadellidae; genus Allygus; species Allygus modestus. The sequence goes on from OY776111.1 coordinate 233,041,515, forward strand.
ATCGTAAGAATAGTTTGTTTAAGGCATACTGTAAGAATAAAGGCAATTTGAATTTTAAAAATTAATACAAGAATTTTGCAAGCCGGGTAACTAATCTCATTAAAGACGCAAAGATGAAATATTATTCACAATTAATTGAAAAGTGTAATGGCAATGTAAAAAAATACTGGAATGTTGTTAAAAAGTTGGTAAAAAGTAAGAAAAAAAACTTGAATCTAATAAAGTAGGCAGTACGGAAGTGCATGTAAGTGGTAATGAAAAACAGGTTGCCAATGTTTGTAATGATTATTTTAGTAATATAGTATCAAGTCTTAGAAATATTGAATTTGGTGAAGATTTATTTTTAGAGGACCAAGAGCAATAATGATGTTTGGTTAGATACATTCAATATAGAGTATATGGATGTTGTAAATAAAATTAGTTGTATGAAAAATAAGCCAAGTACAGGGAGAAATGGAATTAGTATTACCATTTTTAAAGATAATGTATGTGTATTAGCGAAAATAGTATATAATATATTTATGAAGTCCTTAAATGAAGGCATAATGCCTGATGAGTTTAAGATAGCTATTGATGTGCCTGTTTACAAATCAGGCGATAGTAAGGAAGTCTCATCATATAGACCAATATCTGTGATTAATACTATAGCAAAAATCTTTGAGTCATTAATCAAGGATGACATTGTAAAATATTTTAATGAGAGATCTTTGTTTTCCCCAAACCAGTTTGGTTTTCTACCAGGAAAAAGAGCAGATATGGCTATTAACAGACTTGTGGGTACAATAGTTAATAAGTCTGAGAAATATTAGTGCACTATAGCTGTTTATTTGGATTTTCAGAAGGCCTTTGATGTATTAGATATTGCCATTTTGATTACTAAATTGAAAAAATATGGATTTGGAGGTAAAGCTTTAATATGGCTAGAGTCTTTCTGTAAAAAAAGAAAACAGGTTGTAAAAATTAACAACATTGAAAGTGAAATGTATGAATTAAATTATGGTACAGCTCAAGGTGGGGTGATGGGCCCTATAAGTTTTACAATTTTTATTAATGACTTGTTAAACATAGAGTTGAGTTCAAAGATATTTGCCTATGCTGATGACACAGCCTTGGTGTGCTCGGCTTACAACAGAGAGACATTGAAGTGAAACGTTAATAGTGATTTGAGCAAGATCTCAACGTGGTTGACAGCACACAGGTTATTGATAAATAACTCAAAATCAAAATGTATTGTATTTTTGATCATCATGTAACCTCAGAAGAACTACAAATTAACTATAGTTTAATCTGTCACAAGCATAAATCTAATTATGAGTGTGCATGCTCACCAATCGAAGTTGTAGATTCTGTTAAATATCTGAGACTGTTAATTGATAAGCGCTTGAAATGGGATCACCATGTTACATATCTGTCAAAAAAGCTTCGAAAAATTAATTACTCATTGTACTTTATGAAAGGGTGTTTAAAAAATTATTTCTTAAAGCAATTTTACTTATCGTGGTTTGAAAGTACGATGAGATATGGTATTATCCATTATGGAGGAGCCAATTCAAGCGTTGTCAAGCTCGTAATTATGTGTCAAAGACATGCTCTTCATATTATATTTAACATTAAGAAAACAGATAGATTAAGTTACATATTTAATGATTATAATATGTTGACATTCAAAGAGGTGCACATGTATAGTTGCCTGATGTATATTCATAAATATTTTGTTAATTTCCCACTACAGCAGTTTTTAGCAGATTGACTAGGGCATCACAATTTATAACTCTTGAAGTCTCCAGATTAAACAATGAAACTAAGAAAGTTAAGAAAGCTAAAGTAAAGAAAGTAAAGAAAGCGTATAAAGAATAAAGAACAAATTCAATGAAATTAGTACAGGACCACCTTTTTTTTAGTAGGTAGCTCTTATAGGTTATACGTTTGAGAACAATGATTCATATTTTTAAAATGCTGCTTATCAAATCATCTGTAGGCCTATGTGTAATCGTGGCCTACAGGAGGAAACCGGTCCTTATGGAAAAGTCTGATGGTTCCAGATCTGGCCATATTTAAATTCCAGATCTGGCCAGATCTGGTTATATATGGTTTGACCTGGCCAGATCTGGCACCCAGATTTGGAGCTAAATCAGATCTGGACCCCAGATCTGGCACCCAGATCTGGAGCTAAAAGTCAGATCTGGGGCTATAATCAGATCTGGACCCCAGATCTGGGGCTATAATCAGATCTGGACCCCAGATCTGGATCTATGGTCAGATCTGAAAACCAGATCTGAATGGTCTCCAGATCTGGTTTTGTTGTCAGATGTGGATCAGTAAAAATAAAAACACAGTGAGTAAAAACAAATTAATTCAATTTATTTTAATTTCAGGAGTTGCGTGATTAATGTTATAACAGAATATCAAAATATCACTAAAAAGTGAAATTAACAAAGTACAATAATAAGTATTAGTTATTCACATATATAATCCCTGTTAGTGGTAGAAAATATAATGAATAGATTGTACATATTAAAATATATTATAAAATACTGAATAATTGGATAAGCTCATTAGGGAATAAAATATAAAGGCGTTATTAAAAAAATATTACTTAAGTTTCAGATTTCATTGTAACATTTCCAAATGTTAAATTAAAGTTAAAAAACCTCAAACATATCAATGGAACACAAATTTAACACTGCAACTATTAACATTGTATAAATTAATTAAACAAGCAATAATTTGAGTTTTAATCAATCTTAAAAAACTTAACAATAGTGAAACATAGAATAGTTCCTAGGCATAGAATACCCCCGTCGCAGCAAACCTGCGTACTCAGTGAATTTCCAATGCAAATATATGGGTATCACTACTACCATTGACTATAAATACTGAAGGAGACATCCCATCCATATGGCCCAGCTGTCCCACTTTTAGTGTATGCTAGAATTTAAAATTGAAGTAGTTTGATTGGGTCACCGACAGATTGTGCTGCTGTCAACTTTTTATTTTAGTTATTTACGTTAATTTTGAAATGTTTCCACGCCAGAAAGCAAGTGATTATCAACTTATGTTTGCTTCCTGACACACCAACTGTTGTATTATCCCCTCCTTGAGAGGATAAGTAATAGTTGACAGCAGTATACTCTTTTGGTGATTATTGTAAACTACGACCTCTTTCAATCCTGGCATACACAAAACTATGGACACATTTTACAATGGCAATGAGAAGTCTACTTCAGTATTTATAGTCAATCTACTACCTAGAGCCACGTACCAAGTTTCACAAAAATACATTCATTAATAAGTTATATATAGCATTTTATTTATTCTCCATAAGAATAACATTATAAATGAGTACGCAGGTTTGCTGCAACAAGGAAGATAAGTTAGGGTGTTTTTTTGCAATTATCAATATAACTCAACCAGGTGAAGCTACATACCAAGTTTTATTAATTTAGGTTCATAACTAAGGGAGATATAAAACTTTACTTATTCTCCATATGAATAACGTGGGAGTTGAGTATGCAGGTTTGCTGCTACCGGGAAAAATAAAAAAAAAACTTTTTTTGTGCTATTATCAATATACCACAACTAGTTGAAGCCACATACCAAGTTTCATACCTTTCGGTCCAGGCATTGGAAGCCTTCTCAGAAATGCTGTTCGCATACTTCAAGAGGGTGTCTTGGTCCGCCAAAGATAGCATTCCAACTGTGATGTTCCACTGGGTTTAGCTGCGTTGGTGCATCACAGCTGTTCTGTTCTCTTTTCTTTCAGTACCCTCCTGGAGAATGCAGAAACAGAGTTCTACAATTCGGAACTGGATAATCCGACGAACGAGTGTGTTCGGCGAGATTGGGCCAACGGACGTTTCGAAGTCCCTTCTGCCCGCTTCCCACCTCACGCAATGGAAAAAGGTGTGCAGGACATCATCATCGTCGGAGTCACGGTACTGACATTCCAGGCTCGCTGACTTTCCCATCTTGTGAAGGTAGGCCCCGAAACAACCGTGTCCGGTGAGGAGCTGGGTGAGATATAAATCTACCTACCCGTGCTCTCGCTCTACCCACTCTCGGAGATCCCCAATGAGTCACGCTGTCCATCTTCCTTGTTCGTCCTCCTCCCAGCGGTTTCGCCAATCCTCCATTGTGCGTTCTCGGGCTTCGGCACGGCTCAAAGCACCGTTCCCATCGAAGATCCGCTTCCGCTCGAAAGCAAGAAGATCGATGGGAATCACCCCAGCAACTACGAGGATGGCTGGCTCCTATACTGTTCGGTAGGCCGAAGCGATCCGAAGAGCGCCTCTCCTCTGGACCGCTGCCATCTTCCCCCTGAGTTGTTTCTTTCAGAGGGCCTCTGCCCATGTCTCACACTCAAAAAGAAGAACGGAGTGGACAACAGACATCAGCACCTGCCGCTTGCTACCAATCGGTCCGCCGACATTTCTCATCAACCTACTCAAGTTGGCCACAATCTTTTCAGCTTTCTCCATCGCAAAAGTGATCTGGTCCCGGAATATGAGCCGAACGTCCAGTCTCATACTCAGGTACTTGACAACGGGTTTCGTGACAATCACTTCCCGGTCGACCGTGAGCTTGACAATGGGACTGATCCTCCGTCTGGTGAGAAGCACGATCTCGGTCTTCTCCGTCGCCAAGGACAGGCCGTGGTCACCCATCCATCCTATCACTTGACCCATGGCCAAGGTCAACAGCCTCTGTAGCTCATCAACATCCCTCGCGGTTATAATTACGGCGATATCGTCCGCATAACCGTCGAGGAAGGTCTCCCGAGGCATTTCCATTTGGAGGATCCCATCGTAGGCGATGTTCCAGAGGTCTGGTCCAAGTATCGAGCCCTGAGCGGCACTCGCTGTTACATCTCTCTGCCGCGGTCCATCCGGCATGTTGAAAACCAACTTCCGATTCTGTAAGTAGCTCTGCAGCATCCTTAACAGGTACGGGGGATTACGAAATCCGTCTTCAATGCACCCAGCATGTCAGCCCACCTGGCTGAGTTGAACACATTTCTCAAATCCAGCGTAGCCAACATGACTAGCCTTCAAGTCCTGATTACTTCACCGACAGCTCCAATCGTTGATCGGCCCGCTTGAAAGCCGTGGGTACTAACGATCGGAAAGGCCACCTGCTGCTTCTACTGCCTGTGTGAGCCTTGGCTTTAGTAGTCGCTCAAAAAGCTTCCCTGCCGAGATTAGCATGCACAGAGGTCTGTTTGCAGACAGGGTTTCGGGATCTCCTTTGCCCTTGGCGATCAACACAAGGCATTGAGCTTTCCATCGCAGAGGAAACAAGCCTTCCAACAAGCAGCGGTTGTACATGTTCTTCAGCAGTAGACCTGGAAAATCCAGACCTACTACCTTTAGTATTTCTGTTGGAATTCCATCGGGACGAGGAGCCTTTGGGCAGCGCATAGAGCCTATGGCACTTGTCAGTTCATGCTCACTGAACAAAGGTACTTGTTCGGGAACCACAGCAACCTCTTCATGCGGCCTGATCTGGTGGGCCGGAAACAAAGCATCGACGATTGCCTCCAACTGGATGGAGCTCATGTTAGGATTAGCTGATTGGGCAACGAGGCCTCTGTACTAGTACAGACCAGTCAGAGAGCCATTGGGGTGAGGTATGGTCAAGTGTTATGGTGCGTTACATAAAGTAGGGGGGTCTGAAATGATGAAAAAATTTGGTGTATGATGATTAACTTGGGTAAATTAAAGGCCAGTGGGGTGAATTCCTAAAGTATAATATTACCATCAGGAGTAGAGGCCTTTGTCTGCCTTGGGCTATCAGCTATCTTTCTACTGAATTTTAGCTCCATCTGTCAAGTAGTAGGTACAAGATGGTTGTAATAAGTATTTTGAAGGTCAAAAGCTCTAGAAAAAATTGCGAAATGGGGGAAAAGGCTCATGTATGAGTTTATATTAGCTACCGCAAGGTTGCTACAGAATTCCAGCTCAAAAGGACTTCTAATGCCCATACGATTGCAATGCGAGTCCAGTGGGGCAGAGCCCTAATATTTAGGACTTTGATTAAGGGCTAAAAACCTTCCTAGGGTTAACCTGGATTTATCAGGCAAAGTTCCATCGCAATCGGAAGTATAGTATAGCAATGCATAAAGAACAAAGAAACAGCAACTAATAATTTTAATATATAGAAACAATAGCTTCCCATATTTGATTTGTTGAGTGGCATTTCAAATGATGTGTAATTAAGTGTTGATTTGGTCTGACACTACAAAATTACATACTATTTACTTTACAGCTTGCTACAAAAATAAATTAACAGGTGTTTCATGTTTTTTTAAATTATTAGTCATCTGATAAAATCACGACAATCTTTCCTTCATAAGAGTAACATGGTATCTTTGAAAATCCAGTGGGGCAAAGCAATAAAGTCCCAGGGCTGTGAATGGCTTTGGCTAGAAACCTTCCTAGGGTTAACCAGAATGAAAATACAAAGTTTCACCGCAATCGGATGGGTGGTATTGGACAATCCTTATCCATGGATTGATACATATGAAGTCTGATACAGATGATGATATTGATAAAATCCATGCTTATAAAAATGATACCCCCGTCGCAGCAAACCTGCATACTCAGCGAATTTCCAATGCATAATATATGTTTTAATATTACATAAAGCCGCATACCAAGTTTCATAAAAATGTAATCACAAATAAGCGATATATACAATTTTAATTATTCTCCATAAGAATAACATCGGGAATACATCGGGAGTACGCAGTTTTGCTGCAACCACGAAAATAAACGGTATCAGGAAACTGACACATACTTTCTCCCTTTTAGCCCAACTTTAATGAATAAATTACTTTTTATTTACTAAATATAGAATACAAAGCACGGTCGAATGTACAGAAAATCTTGTAAACAAGTTGTTTTAAAAAACATCCACCTAAATCCCTGCTTGGAGGCACTACAGAATCCATTGCTACACTCGTGGTTTTAAGAGGGAAATGCCCCCTATTGCCCCCCCAGGGTTATTAAGGGGCAACATATTTCGAATTAACTCTGTTGGTCAATGCTAAATTGACAAGCATATTAAGTTTGAATGAAATTGATCGGTAAATAAGAGAGAAATAGTAATTTTTATATTCCCTATAAGAATAACATTGGACAACTAAATGTGTTTACCGCTAAATGAAAATTTCAATTTTTTCCGAAACCAGCAATCGTAGAATAGTAATTCAAAAGGGGAAAGCTCGATTACACATCATATAGATGGTCCATCGACCCTCTGATATATTGAAAGAAATTTAAATATCTGAGAAAGGGTCTATGGCCCATCGACCCTGTTTATATATTTCTCTAATGAAATAAAATAAGGTTCGATGTACCATCGGCCCCAAAATTATAAATATTAATATTATATTACAAAAATAAGTAAAGGGTTTATTACACATCAAATAGATGGTCCATCGACCCGTTAAATATTTAATATTAATATGTTTCATTTTGGGATCGATGTACCATCTATATGATGTGTAATCGAACCATGCATTTAAAAATCTAATAATATAAAGTGTAGGGTCGATTACACATCAATAAATGGTACATCGACCCATTATAACTTTATTCTTAATATGTTTCATTTGGGGGTCGATGTACCATCTATATGATGTTTAATCGAACCATGCGTTTAACAATCTTATAATATAAAGTGTAGGGTCGATTACACATAAAATAGATGGTACATCGACCCGTTAAAACATTATTCTAAATAACTTTGGTTTAGGGGTCGATGTACCATCTATTTGATGTGTAATCGACCCTATGTCTTTATAATATGTTATTTTATGGAAAGAGGGTCGATGGTCCATCAGACCGAAATATAATATTTTATCTTAATTTATAAAATGGTCTGATGGCCAATAGACCAGTTTATATTTTTTATTAAATTACATTTCCTAAACGACTGATGGTCCATCGATCGTTTATGTTATTTCATTTATTTTATTCAAGCGTCGATGTACCAGCTATTTGATGTCTAACTGGCCCAGCTCCATTCAAAATACTAAATTATTTAGTTTTTTGAGCTCTTTTTAATGGTGAATAGTAATTTTTTTTATATTTATGTCTTTTATGAAAAATCCAAAAAACTGAATTTTGGATATTTTAAGTTCTGTAATTTCTGAACCAGAATTTTTACAGGAATGTGGGTGGTGTCATTTTGTTGGAAAACTAAAGTTCTACAAACCACTAAAGTTTAATCAAAATCGTTAGAGCCGTTTTTGAGAAATTTTGATTTTTCATGTTTTTTTGGTGGTTTTTGGGGGATAGTTACCCTTAAAATCAAAAATTCAAAAAAATGTAAAAAACGCCTGGAGATATCGTGGATTATTACCTACATACCAAATTTCATAAAAATCGGCCCATTGGTTAGGGCTCTAGCTCTGTACACTTACACACACACCCACGCATGCATGCATGCACGCATGCACGCACGCACGCACGCACGCGCGCGCACGCACGCACACACACACACACATTCACACACACACACACACACACACACACACACACACACACACACACACACACACACACACACACACACACACACACACACACACACACACACACACACACACACACACACATAGACAGACATCACGTAAAAACCACTTTTTTGGGTTCAGGGAGCACCAAAACAAATATTTCCACTAACAACTCAAATTCGAAAATTTTGACGAAAGCAATACTATCTCCATATACTATGTATAGAGGAAGAAAGTAAAAAGGGTTTTAATGTAAATATAAATATTACTCAACTAGGTGAAGCCACATACCAAGTTTTATTAATCTATGTTCACACCTTGGCCCCATTTTGTTCAATTTGTATATCAACGATGTTGTAACTGCCCTCAAATGCAATCATCTGCTCTTTGCTGACGACATGAAGCTATTTTTTATGAAAATATCTACTGTTCATGATGCGGCTCTCATGCAGGAGGGCATCAACTCAGTTGGCCGTTGGTGTAGTATAAACAAAATGTCCCTTAATCCCAACAAATGTTTTTGCATGCCGTTCCATCGCACCACAAACCCAGTTATGTTTGATTATTCCATCAGGGGGAACATATTTGGTCAGAGTAATGGAAATTAAAGATCTTGGTGTAACACCTAGCCCCAGTCTAAGTTGGGAGCTGCAAGTCCAGAACATGTGCAGTAGAGCTCTTAGGGTTCTCGGCCTTATTTGTAGAGTATCCAAAACCTTTACTAGCCTGAATGCCTTAAAGCTACCATATTGTTCTCTAGTCAGACCACACTCTGAGTATTGTAGTGTTGTATTGTCTCCCTTGAGGGATATTGGGAGAGTGCAGAGACGGTTCCTGAGGCTCTCTGGAGTGCGTCTTGGGTTTAGGTATCTGGATGTTCCAATGCAGGAGATGTCGTCACTGCTAAACTGCCCTCTCTTGAATCGAGACGTTTCATTCAAGACATACACTTTCTGTACAAGTTAGTTAATGGACATCTTGACTGCCCAGATCTCCTAAAGAAAGTAACCTTCAAAATTCCAACTGGCACAAGATCCAAGGATCTCTTTGATAAAATGTCTGTGACTACATCCTACGCAATGAACAGCACCATGATGAGGATACAGCGGGAAGGAAACTTATTACCAGAGCACCTGGATTTCTTCTGCTCTTCCTTTTCTTCCGTCAAGAGAACTCTGCAGGGCACCACTACATGGACCTAATCGACCATCACACAAACATATTACCCCCGTGCCCTGGAATTGCCCCATGGCCCCCTGGCTATAGTGTTGATGGTGCCTTTAAAGTGCCATGCCGGTGTACGTTTTGAGTTTGACCAAATTACCCTGTGCTTTTCCTGATGGTGCCTTTAAAGGGCTATAAGTTTACCAGTGTTCAGGTTCGGAGTATGACCGGGTCGTTGTGCTCTCATCAGAGGAGAGACATATTACTGTCATAGTTAAACTGTTATATTTGTTATTAGTGAATTTCCTATGGAAAGTGAACTATTAGCATGACCCGCACGGTGAAACTTAAGCCCGGGACCACCATAGAAGTTCCTAACATGACCCCCTGAACACGTTTTGGGGGGTCGTTCAAAATTTTATATCGAGAAAAAATCGAGAATTTTTTTATCGTTTTTATTTTATATATATATATATATATATATATATATATATATATATATATATATATATATATATATATGTGTTTGCACTCTAGCGGTCGCATTTTTGTCCGATTTACTTCAAATTTGGTAGGGACATTCCTTTCTGTAATCAGTTGGACAAGTTTGTTGGGCAAAACAATCGGAAAACTCTAAACCCCTTTTTTGGGGGATTAATCTTTCAAATTTCGAGTTTTTTGGGCCCAAAAATGGTCATAAAAGCCCCAGATGAAAAATAAATGCATGTAGAAAGATGAAAATTAGAGAGGCGAAAGTTTTAAGCCCTCTCTCGTCATTCTAGCATAAATATTTACCGAGTTATTAAAGAAAATGTGTATTGACTAAACACAGTACGTTGTCTTATGGGGGTTTTACACGAGAAAAGCCTGTTATTCCTTTGTTAGAGTACTTTTATCATCCCCAGCAACCTCACACCTACTTTCAAGCCTGTCCGGACCTTCTCCTAACCTTATATTGGGCAAAATTGTATTCCCAGCTTTGCAAGTAAATGAAACCAGGAGTATCAGAACAGCCAAAAAATCAATGTTTTCAGATTTCAATAAAAATTGGACAAATGTATGTTTTTACACTGATTTTGAGTTTTAAAAGTTTTTATTTGGAAATTCACATCCCTCACGTCAGCGTGCTGCGTGCGAACTCGTTTGTTAATATCATTATTATCACTATTACTAAGCACTATATACAGCCTTATTATTGTACTATTTTGTAGTATATGATCTGTTATTATTGTACTGTTATTGTTATATTATATCATTGTTTCATGGTTAACTGTTGTTTATTGTTAAATATTTTAATGCTTTTTGTTGCTGTTATAGTTTATTATATTTATTGGCCAGTCAGCATCTCTATTCTCAATTAGATAATTGTCAACATAGTATAAGAAAAACTTATTGTACATATGAATATACCCATGATTGTAGTGGTGGATCCATTGGAAATAAATGAAAATGAAAAAAAAAAATTAAGGGAGACATTACATTTTACTTATTCTCCATAAGAACCGCAGGTTTGCTGCTACGGGAATTATCAGTAAAAATTGCTTTTTTTGTGCAAATAACAACCAGATGAAGCCGTATACCAAGTTTCGTTAGTATACGGTCATAATAAGCAAGATATAATTTTTTTCTTACTATCCATAAGATAGCATTGGACAAGTATTGTGTTTAGCACTTTCAATATCTCTGTATAACCAGTTGACGTAGAGAAATTATCAAAACACCAAATTGTTTGTTTTTTAAAGCTGAATTTAATGGTAAAAACTAATTTGACTTTTTAAAATATTACATCTAAAAATTTCAAAAACCCCATTTTTGGGGTACAAACCCCCCCCAACAAAAAATACCACTTTGGATGGGTCGATCTGTATGGTTTTCAAACTAGTTATAAATGTTGCTTTACACTTTTAGCGAATTTCCCCTATAGGGAAGAAGCTATTACCGTAGTCGGCATGGTAAAGTCGGCATGGTAAGACCTAGGCCCGGGACCATGATAACTTTTCGTTTTGAGGTCCCCAGACCCCTAAAACACCATTCGTTCGAAACTGTATATATATATATATATATATATATATATATATATATATGTGTCTGTGAGCACGATAACTCCCGTAAAAATTATCCGATTTTGATGAAATTTGGTATAAACATGTAAAGCAACATTTATGACTTAATATTCGAAAACCAGCCAGATCACTCTATCCTAAGGGGTATTTTGGGGGGGTTTTGAACCCCAAAAATGGGTTTTTCGAATTTTTTATGTATAATTTTGGAAAAAGTCAAATTTTAGTTTTTCCTATTGGATCCAGCTTAAAAAAACACACAATTTGGTATTTCGATCATTTCTCTACGTCAATTGGTTACTGAGATATTGAAAGTGCTAAACACAGTACGTTGTCTAATGTTATTCTTATTGAGGAAAAGAAAAATTTTATATCTCGCTTATTTATGAACGTATACTAACGAAAATTGGTATACGGCTTCATCTGGTTGTGGACCATTGATATTTGCTCAAAAAACAATTTTTTACCAAAGGCTCTCGTATCAGCAAACCTGCGTACTCAGCCCCATGTTATTCTTATGGAGAATAAGTAACGTGTTATCTTCCTTCATTATGAAAATAAATTAATGAAATTTGGTATGTGGCTTTACCTACATGAGTTATATTGATATTTGTATAAAACCCCACTTTTTGTGTTCCTTGCTTCAGCAAACCTGCATACTCAGCCGCCATGTTATTCTTATAGAGAATAATTAAAATGTCATAAATCGTTTATTTATGAATGTATATTGATGAAACTTGGTATGTGGCTTTATGTGGTATTGAGATACATATACATGCATTGGAAATTCGCTGAGTACGCAGGTTTGCTGCTACGGGGGTATTTACCAAATTTGATCAAAATCGGACCTTTTTTACGAGTGCTCATACATACTTTACGAGTAAACATACTTTGTTAAGATATATATATACAGTTTCAAACGAATGGTGTTTTTGGGGGCTGGGGATCTCAAAACGAAAAGTTATCATGGTCCCGGGCCTAGGTCTTACCATGCCCACTACGGTAATAGCTTCTTTCCTATAGGGGAAATTAGCTAAAAATATTGCCCGGTTTCAAGTAAAAGATTTACTAGTTTAATTTAAATGTGCAACAATCACCTGTTACCTTATTGTTTATCATCTGTTCGGGAAACAGGAATAAAAAAGTTTTGCACAGTGGCGCTCTAGTTCCACAGTTCACCGCACTGTAGCCGGAGATCGTTTTCGGTGCGCAAACATATGCGCAGAGTGTGCTAAGTTGTGACTGGTGAGTGCGACATTTTGTGGACAATAGAATATAGTTTGTGAACTTTTGGGTTTCTTCGGAGATCCAATGTGTATTGTGTTGTTATAAAGACTAAAAGACTTAAAAATGACATCAAACAGTTCGAAACTATCAACTACCGAACGAGTTATTAAAAGTAAGTCGGGATTTTTACTGAAATAAGGCTACCGAATTGGATTGATTTTCCAAGTCGCCATTGCCAGCAAAGCCTAGTCTATTGATTACTCCTTACAGCTCAACATTTTTATATCGCCCTGTTCAGAAATAATGAGTTTATAGCATGCAATACCCTCTTCTGTAAATGTTCATTCAGATAAAAGCAGAATATGATTGCAATTGACAATTAGGTCACCGTATTGTCTGCAACCTCTAGTTGCTGGCCTAGATGGGATTGGCTAACCTGTGTGGCCTAGCTAACCTCTTCTCAAATACAATCATAATTTTTAGTGGGTAGGCCCTAGCTATCAGCGATATTTAGTTTGCATGTCTCTTATTTGTATCAATGTTTTGATTCAGTAAGAATGATCAATTACAATTTATATTAACCTTGCTGCAGGGCCTTGTTTAACCTTAAGGTCTACTTAAATACTACAAATTTTAGTTTGAATAAGCAGCCACATATTATAGTGAGCGCCTGTTTAATATTGATTCTGGGATGAAAGAACCAAATATAAGTTAGGCTGTTCTTCTTTTATAACCTAATGTACCGGTACATATTTTAACCCTTCGAGCGGCATTGGTTCTACTAGAACGAATGTCAGGTTTTCTGTAAAACGGCATTATAGTTCTATTAGAACGAATTCCGTCATCTTTTTTTCATTTGTATAAATAGCATTGAAAATGTGCTTGAAATCGGATAATCTTTACACCATTCTAAAGATAACATTCCAAACTTTCATTTTATTACATGAATGAACCTTATAGCAGCAGTTGAACAATGTAATCCAAAGTTACATTTGAATGAAAATTTGGCGCGAGGTCGACTACGCCATGTTTGCGTCACGAAATGGCTAAACACAGTACGTTTCAAAAAATCATAGCAAGGTAAATTTTGTTCCTAACCAGAAACGAGTGGTACCACTGCAATCAGGGGAAAATTCCTGTTTTGGTGGTTTCCGGAATAACGCAGAGATATTATAATCAGACAGACATCTGTCAAAATAAGAAAATCGTCATATTCTACGTCTTCAAAAAACGGCAATTCGTTCTATTAGAAAGAATTGCAAAATACTTGTTATAAGTAGATTTTATTCATATTACATGTATTTTCTTGTATCATTTTGTAGAGGAAAGAACGCAGAATATTTATCTAAGTTTTATGAGGTTGGCATACCCCAACCAAATTGAAAACCAGCCCCATGCTAGCAAATTTAGGAAATTGCGTCATTTAGACCATTTGGTAATTAATACTGCAGCTTTGTCAATTCCCAATGAATTGAAATACTTGGTTTGAAAGTTTAAAAAAATCTTTCTTTTGGTATACACATAGGCCTATACAAAAATAATTTACCCTAAGTGTTATACATTTTTATGTCACAGGTAATTGAATCTACTACAACATGTTTATTGCCAAGGTTGTCAGACAGGAAATTGCGTCATTTAGACCATTTGGTGTTTTGTTTTGGCCCGGTATTTTGTTTTGATCTTTCGTCTGAAAAACAGTATGTTCCATTATCATAAAGTACGTGATAACAATGTTACGGTATTTTTATATATTAGTACAGGCATTGACTATAAATACTGAAGGAGACATCCCATCCATATGGCCCAGCTGTCCCACTTTTAGTGTATGCTAGAACTTAAAATTGAAGTAGTTTGATTGGGTCACCGACAGATTGTGCTGCTGTAAACTTTTTATTTTAGTTATTTACGTTAACTTTTAAAATATCTCCACCCCAGAAAGCAAGTGATAATCAACTATGTTTGTTTCCTGACACACTAACTGTTATATTATCCCCTCCTTGAGAGGATAAGTAATAGTTGACAGCAGTATACTCTGTTGGTGATCATTGTAAACTACGACCTCTTTCAATCCTGGCATACACAAAACTAGGGACACATTTTACAATGGCAATGAGAAGTCTACTTCAGTATTTATAGTCAATGGTACAGGTAACTACATATTTTCTAGTATGGAAATAACTACTAAATCATATTACATAGTTCATTTAGGAGTACTAGGTGTTATGAACAAATTAGGCTATCTTACATTGAATAACAACAATTTTGTTTTCAAAATATAAATTTTATAATGTCATCTATAATAATATTTTGAAAAACATTTCTTATACCGTACTATTCATTCTTATATCATTGTTTTTAGAATTTTATAACCTTCAAATAAAATTAGGTTTTAGTATACCTATTTATGTATTGTTAGAGGTTTTTTTTGGCGTACCAAATTGGTGACGCGCAAATATCCGTTTTGCACTTGTCCCAAATTATTCTATATAATTCATATATAACATTTTTTCTTTTATGAATCAGGCCTATCTACATTTCGACGTAGGGAATTAGATAAGTAACATTTGGTACATTTTTATTTTTACATAAAAAAAAAATAGTTTACTTACTGTAACATTTTACTTTTGAAATGTATAGGCCTAACCAAAACTTCCATTATTTTTCATTCTTTTCATATTTTTGTTAAAACCTTCCCTCTAAATTTAATTTATTTTACCATTTTATAATTCTCCTGTTATCTGAACAAAACGAATAAGCATGATGGTATGTTTGCTTCAAAATTGAATTTTATACAATTTTCTAAAAAATCGTCTGCAAAATCACCAAAATGACCCTGCCACTACAGAAACCACTGACAACAAATTTGCCCCGCTTGGAGGGTTAATAAGTTAGGTCTGGTTGATCTTATGACATCACTTGGGCGAAGGCCTAAAATATTCTTAGGCCTACCCTTAACCCTAGCCGTGACCAAACGACCCATTGGGTCTAATTGCCGTGTCACCTTAGAGTGGCCAGTGACCAGGAATCGCTACGCGTTCAACGATGCATCCGAAATATTTCTGTGGTGGGGGTGGTGAATGACGTCATTGTCCAAACTTCTGTCCATAGAATCTAGAATGCGCCGCTAGTCGCTAGTCTTCCAGTTTTCCTCACGAAATACATAAATATTCCTATTGTTAACAATAAAGTTAAAGTAAACCGTTTACATTTTACTGTTAACGAAATGTAAGAATAGTTAGTAGTAGTTGTTTAAAGTAATAATAGCTAACAAACAATAATTATTAAAATGTGAAGAGTAAGAAGTTTCAGCTTTGGTTCTTATATTTGGAAGAATTCTTTGAGACCAAATTAGCCTAATGTTAGCCCAATAAAACAACCATCTAACCAGCTTAAAAAGGTTTGAGCCTATGGCCGCTCCTAAAGTTAAGAGTCAACGGGAAATAAGAAAAAAGTACAGTGTGACATATGATAGATAATTTGCAATATTCGCCAGTTGAAATTTGAAATAGTAATTCCACACACTCAAATTTTTAATTATAGAGTAATAATAATAGTATTTAGATACATCTTAATTCCTTAAGCTCAGAAACGGTGTAGTTGAGCTTCATTTTTTAGTTTTGTTTCCATTGGTTTATTGGACTAGTAAAGAAACAAAAGTTAGAGAAAATTTAGGCATTCTCATCAGTATTTACTGCGCTGGAATATTGAATTATGCATTTATTTATAAATAATTGTACAGTACTATCTTTTAAATTTGTAATTCCCGTGTTAAAGAGTCGTCATCAGCTGGTAAGACATGACGTCACAAGACTAGGGGAGGAAAGACCCCCTCCATTTCCCCCACCATAGACATATTTCGGATGCACTGTTGAGCGCGTAGCGATTCCTGCCAGTGACCCAGTGGGTCTAATTGGGACCAAAAATTTTGTAACGTTAAAAAACCAATAATATTAAACTCAAAAGTGAACAATATATATATCATTCGGAAAATTACGTTCTGAACTTTCATTTTATTACATAAATGAACCGTGTAGCAGCTGTATATCAATGTTACAAAGATTAGAAATTGAATGAATTTTTGGCCCGACGTGATTCCTGCAGCCGTCGCTTAAAAATGTCAAAACAAAATTTTTTTTAAATTACCCAGCTTGGGTAATTTTTGTCGCAGGAAGATGGGGTTAGTACCAATGCACAGCTAAACAGTTGTGCTTCATTTTGGTATTGATTTTTAGAATGAAATATTGATTGGACAGGTTATATGATTTTATGAAAACAGGTTTCTGGTTTATTTGGGGAGTGGCCAATTCGACCCAGTGGGTCTAATCGGTAAATCGGATTTATATGCAGGGTAAGTTATGGTTACTAGTAAAATAACATGTCATTTTGAAGAGGAAGAAATGTCGAGTAATTTAGTTTTACCATTGGCAGCACTGCTTGCAGGGTTTCATCACCACGGATATGTTTCACTGCGTCACATTTTTTCCCAAGTTTGTTTGCTTTGCCATCTTGAGTTGTAGGTTTGTGATATTCTTTACCTGTTAATTATTACTAAATAATTGAGTATTTTGAAGTTTCAGTGTTTGTGTGTATATAACAGTAATCTTATGCATTATATTATGCATAAATAACACTGAAGTGTTAGAAATAGTGTTTATAAAGTGTTGTGTTTTCTTTCTGTAAACTCCTACATAGGCCTAGTGACCGCAACTACGATCGAACGTTATCTCTTACATAATATGCCACAACCCTGTGTATATGTACACACATACACACACACACACACACACACACACACACACACACACACACACACACACACACACACACACACACACACACACACACACACACATATATATATATTTTATTGTTTATAAATACCTGTAGTAATAATAAATAGATATAAAAGATTTGTGAAAAGTAGTATTTTTCATTGATATCTTTGAGATTTGTATAGACATAAATAATGTCATATTATATCTATTTATTATTACTACAGGTATTTATAAACAATAAAATATATATATGTATATGTACATATATACATATATATATATATTTTATTGTTTATAAATACCTGTAGTAATAATAAATAGATATAATATGACATTATTCATGTCTGTACAAATCACAAAGATCTCAATGAAAAATACTACTTTTCACAAATTTGCCAAGTCCGCGACTGTTTGTTGCTACATAACACATAGGCCTATACAAAAATAATTTACCCTAAGTGTTATACATTTTTATGTCACAGGTAATTGAATCTACTACAACATGTTTATATTAGTTTTGGGGTAAACCATTTAGTAAAAGAGTAATATAGGTAGTACTATACTGTGAAATCTTTTATTTTCCAAATACACAAAAATAGCAAAACATTCTTTTATTTACATTTATTTATAAGTGATAATAATTTTTTACTATCAACTTTATGACTTTTTTGGATTCCTTACTTCATTAGCTTTACAAATATGTGTATATCATTATCAGTATATACATATATTACATTACTTATTTACAACACAAACTAACACTGTACAGTTAAACACTTTTTTCGGTTTTCCGTTTATTATAATATTATGCCCCTGACACTTATAAAAAAATTCTTTCCCCAACATGTTATATATTTATAGATAGGGAATTAAATTGTCTACAAATGTATATACCGTAGTGAATATTCCATAAAAAATCTGTAGACAAAATTTTACTGAGCCTGCTTTTGAAATTAAAAAAAAATCCTAAATTTTTATTTTTTCACTTTACCGAAAAAAACCATCTTTCTAGATCTTTTTTATTTTACTATTTTCAGATTCTACTGTTCTTTCCGATCAAAATGATATAAGGTTGGCTAGGTAATTCTACGGTTGAATTTATAAGAATTTTCAAATAAGTTCTGAAAATCTGCTTGGCCATTTCCCACTTACACCATTGGGCACTGCTAGGGTTAACCTCTCTGTGTTGACAGCTTTCCAGTGTAAGTATTAAGTTTGTCAAACTGTTCTTCTATCTTTGGAAAACTGACAGATTTCACAAGCGTTTACGTAATTAATACTGCAGCTTTGTCAATTCCCAATGGATTGAAATACTTGGTTTGAAAGTTTAAAAAAATCTTTCTTTTGGGAAGAAAAAACTCCGGCATTTTTGCTGGCTACAGCCAGACGTATAATGATTTTATATTGATCTGCAAGCATAACTTATTTGAAATGTGAAATGAGAATAACTAAAATGTTATATAGCGCTTATTTATGATCGAATATTGATGAAACTTGGTATTTGGCTTCGCCTAGTTAAATTATATTTATATTTGCATAAAAACCAATTGTTTGCGTTTCTTGTTTCAGCAAACTTACGTACTCATTACCAATGTTATTTTTATGGAGAATAATTAAAATCGCTTATATATATATATATATATATATATATATATATATATATGAATATATTTTTATGAATCTTGGTATGCGGCTTTATGTGGTAATAAGACAAATATTATGCATTGGAAATTCGCTGAGTACGCAGGTATGCTGTGACGGGGGTATTACCATTGTACGGTACCATAAGAAGTGACTAAAATTACTGCGTAGGGACTATTTGCAAGATAGGATTTATACTTTTACCTAATCTATTTTATTTATAAACTCCGAGTCAGAATCAAGTTTATTATCAGTTGACATTTTTTTAAATATTCAAGATCTTTATTGAGCCTTTAAACAATGTTAGGCTACATCGTAATTGGTTAAGTCGTACAAAGATATACATCGTATGTCATGTAGTCAGATTGGGTTAAGGGCTGCAGTTTAGTTTACGGCCCACATTCATTCAATTGAAATTTTTATTTTTTTCTACTGGCAGTTGAAAATATTGATACCTATTAAGAAGTACTAGTCGACCCGTGCAGAGTTCCGCACTGCCAACCAAATCTTGTCAGCTGATCAGATGTTCTTTTGTTTACATTTTCGCTCCTGTCAAAACAAACTATTCCCTTTACTTATCTTTCATATTATGATAATTTCCGTGAAGCGGTACATTTTTAGCCCGTGGGTCTATTTTTCGTCATTAACCGGCACGATAAGCTTTAAAATGAGGGGTAAATCATGGAATTTGATAAAGAAATTAGGAAGATCTCGCAGACTGACAAAAAACAGGCTAGAGAAATGATATATATAAGATCGGTTATTATCAGCAGTTGTTTGTTTTATCACACAAGTCATGTTTATAAATACAAATTTAATAACTAACAAAAGATAAAAGAATATTCAATAAAATTAAACTAAATTAAACAAAACAGCGAAACAAAACACTGTGCCTTCTTGATCGTGTCCTGCTCTTGGTTAGGCATACATAGAATATAATGATGTGGGGTAGCCTATAACCTTATGGGTGAATGTCTAATTGAGATAGAATTTCTGGAACAAATTTTTAAAATATGAATAAACTAATTTTATTTTTTGAAGTGTTATTTTGATGGCCAAATATATATTATACTAAAACATGCAAGTAGTGGTCACGCTTAAACAAATTTTTGTTTACATTACTTTATCAATTTTTGTGTCGAAGGTTTATGAAGGGTATATCACCCACTTCCCAGATTTTTTTCTTCATGTTATTATTGTTAGAAATTGCAAATAAACTGTGGAAACACAACAAAAAACATAACACTTATCATGATGAAGTTTTTTTTTTTATTATATAAGATATAAGTTATTTTAGACTTCAAGTAAACTTGAAATTTTGTTTATATCAATAGACGATTTTGTTTACACAATAAACGTTGATGTTATAAATGAAATAAGTATATAAGATTTACCATTATTTCAAGATATATTTATAAAGAGTAAAAAAGATGCCTGAGCGACGGGACATGACATGAGCTTCGGGACAATTACGAGAGTAAAGGGACGCGGTATCGCAGGTAAGGACCTGTACCTTGGATTTTTAACGATGCCGAAACATATTTATCTTGACGTTTAGTTAAAAGTGGTATTTTATTACAAGTTGAAACTGAAAACAGTACAAGAGTAATGTAAAAATAAAAAATAAAGATGAAAATCTTGCCTTAAAAAATGTATCCAATTCTTGTACAACAAAAACTTCTAGTTGCTGCCATTACAAATGTGTCAGTCTGTATACAAAGTCTAATTACTGTACATCACTTTTGTTTGATGTCATTCAAATAAACAGGCCCTGTGGATTGGTGATAGAGCCTGTCACCCTTAAAAACCATTTCAGGTTAAGCTAAAATTCTTTTGACTTGGTCAAATAAAATATACGACTCGTCATTTTCATCAGGAAAAATAGAGTCTCGTCATTGTGATAGGCTTACCTTGTTTTTTTATTGTGAGGCAACAAAATCGACATTCCTAGTTATGAAAACAACCCAGGGTCTAAAACATAAATTCAAATTGCTTGTAATAAATTATTAATATAAATATGGCTAGGTAAAACATGAAATAAAGCAAAACATTTATGATTTGTTCATCAAAATTAAATTACTATTTTTAAGTAACTTTGCACTTTCTCGTCGGCAGCGTGAGCGACGGGACATTTCCCCCTCAATGGCGTATTACGGTAGGGTATTTCTGCGGTGTTGAAATGAGCTTCAAAAACATTGAGGTTAAGTTTGCTGTGAATCATTTCAATAGTACACAAAAAACTGCCCTGTTATTTTCAAAACATAACTAATTCATACACGTGAGTGACGGGACTTTTTTGCTTTACATATCATGTACAAATCTGCTATTTTGATTAATTTACACCATAACTTTGAAGAAATTAACAAAGAATCACTGATAACTTTGAACAACAACACTTCAACAATCTAATACGACACTCTGCCGGAATACAAGACCACAGCTGCCTACAGTGGCAGTGAAATTAAAATTCCCTCCCATTTCCCATTTTGGTCTGGGGACAGATAAAAAACACATTTTTTATCCTTTTACGAATGGAAATTAATGTATTTTATCTTCACGCCATTCTTTAAATAGTGTACAAAAGTAATAATGGTAAGAGGTACAAGTTTTAATTTTTTTCTGAAAATTATTACACTTATTATGTGATGTGTTCTGGGGACAGTGAGTAATGGGAAAAATAACAAACAAATTTTTTTTTTCAGAATACTTTAATAAGCTTTTTTGTTAATATTTTTATTGGTTTACATGCATGTAATGTTAAGCTTAAATTATATATATTTATAAGGTCAAATTTTTAATCACCAGTTTTAGCTCCGGGACTTAAATTCTATCTCAATTTGACATTCACCCTTATAAATAACATGACCACCGGGGTATTATAACATGCGTACTGTAGATAACCACTTAGGTTTTTTTTTTTTAAATCCTTTGATCTTGTGGACCTGCCAATTAGTGATTTTGAGAAAACGTGATTTTGAATTGTAAACAACAGCGATGTGAATTGTTAACTTCAACAACTACAACAGTACAGTATAATTTATCCTATTTATATTTGCTTTATCTCTTTAAGGGCCGCTTTCTCCTTCTCAAGTTTAAACTAAACCTGGGGTTATTTTGAACTTGAGGTTAAGCCTCAATTCGTTATTCCCAAAACTTCATCCAGCCAGTTTTTAGTTTAATCCATAAAATATCAAGTTGGCAATATTTTAAAATGATTTTATTAGTTTGTTTACACTCTTTGTTAAACTGGAAACAAATATTGATTACTCAGGATTTAAGGTTATACAATCATAGAATAAAATCATTAACCCTTTGAGTGCTAAGCTTCTGAAAGGATTAGTTGAATCCGTGATGTTTTGTTGATTTTTTTAAATATATTGAACGCCTGAACAGGTAAAGTTAATAAAAACGTGCTTCCACTGGACACACACAGTAAAGGATAGGTAAAAAGTAGTAAAACACCTGATCAGATGTGCAACTCACAAGGAAAGAATCCACCCATCCCGTCAGCTTGGACCCGACCCGTCCACCGTTTGCTTAAGATCCGCCCTCCCCTTCAACTCTGCCACAGACAGGTGAACTCTCCATGAATTGCACATAAAAACCACCGACTGTGACGGGATTCGAACCCTCAATCCAAGTGTTACCCCCGGCCGGGAAGGTAACCCCTTAGATCGCACAGCCACTGATCAGACTAGCAGCTGCAGTGGATCAGTTGGTATTATAGAGACTGTGCGCTCGACGAGGTAGTTCAGTTTGTGTCTAACATGTTTCACCACATGTCAGACTCAGACTGCAGACTGACGGTACAAACGCTTATGAAGCAGTAACAGTGTTTATCGATAACAGATTCAAAAGACGATATATCGGTCCATAGCATTGAAAGAGTTAAAGAGTGTTCTCTTTGGGTTCAACATAAACCATGTTTAAACTATCCATAATACATTAGGAAAGCGGTATTTCTCGTAAACTTAAGTTTAACCCTTTGCGCTCTGATAGGTTCTTTAGAAATGGTCCTCTGGGGTCATCTGTCCACACTCTGTGGCCGCAACCATTTTCCCACCAGCCAGGATTTTTTTCTGTCACACTTATGCTCAGCGCTCACATGTCCACACCCAGTGGACAGAGTTAAATGGCGCATGCGATCGTGAACGCTCGCATGTCCACTGTGTGTGGACAGTGATAATGCATACTTTTACAACATTTAATATTCTTTCTACTGTATTGTGCTGAAATCTGACGGTGGATTTCGAAACTAGATCAATCCCAGAATGCAACAGGCATAAATGTCGGCTGTTGCATTCTAATGTAAACAGTAAACAACAACAGTTAGTCAAGCGCTTTTGTCTTACGCTGTGTAGTCTTTGGCTTATATGCCTGATAATTATTATTATACGTAATATTTCAAGTTTTCTTATTTTTTAATATGGAGGAAACATTACGTTCCGACGAACGCGCTTGAAGGTGAAAGTGAGTGTGGCAGTGATTCGGACCATGAAAGTGACCTTTTTCATCTTGTTCTATTTATGTTATAAGCAGTTTTTTAAATTATTTCTTAAAATTTTCTTAAATATAATTAACAATAAGTAAATTATGTGATTTTCGATGGTAAATAAATAATTTTCAAAGTATACAACGAGTTTTCCTTAGACCTTGAATGTACGCTTCAACTTGACGTTTCAGTCTAGAGTGAAGAAAATAATTCCGAGCTGGCAGAAGCAGACGACTGACAATGGCTGCCGAGCCGGCAACGAAATCTAGTGCGGCCACTGAGTGTGGACATGCGAGCTCTGTGCGCTGAGCGTCAGAAAATAATTCCCAGCTGACGCAGACTCTATACTGTCCACTGAGTGTGGACATACGAGCGCAAAGGGTTAAACCAACGTTTAAGTTAATCTGTACTTGGGGAAAGCGGCCCTTAGTACTTTCGATTCTCCCATCAATTGACGACTTTTTACAAAAAAATTCTTTGAGAGTATTATTTCGGCTGCGCACCCAAACACTGTCATTGGTCACGTAAAATCATTATTACATTATAACCATCTTCACTCAACGTCTTAAGGCAGTTCGCAAGACAACAGTGTTGCCAGACATAATTTCAGACGCCAGGAAATTATTATTGTGTAATGTACGAAATTGTAAGTTGTAGTAAACACTGTACCGCTGCATCAGTTAGATAATATGTTTTAATGGATTTTATTTTTTTCTGGGTTACTTTTTCTCGAGCAGTACGATTGTTGTATTAATTAACTATTATTAACCGTGAAATATTGCAGAACTCAACTGGGCAACAGCAACACTGTATTGCAAACAGAATTGTTTAGACGTCCACTAGATGTGATTAATGATGAGCGTAGAGAAAGTAGATCCATTGCATTGGTTCATCAGGTCGACAGTTTCAAATATGACAGTACTTTTATATTTAGTTATTTTTTTAAACGAAGGACTAAAAGCATTAGCATTGCTTAATTATATCTGTTATATAGTTCTGCCGATGCAAACTACGATAAATCTAACATTAATTCTGAAAAGTGTACATTTTATTCAAACTTAAACACGTAATTACTTTGATCTTTCGCTCTTATAAGGTAATTTTATGTGTGCAAATGAAACACTGGAATGTTATCTTTCGATTGATACCAGAATCATTGTGTTTAAAGTTTGTTTTCAATGTTTTATAGGTGAAACAACCTTTCCTGCATGAATCGTGCAGGAAGGTAACGGGCGGCCAACATTACTTGCACGTTTCGTGCGGGAAGGCAGTGCTAGGGCTAAACATGCTTGAAAGGCGTAACCATATGTTCATTATGGAAATACCAAATCTACTTGAATGGCAACCAGTGGCGGATTTAGGGAGAGCTATAGGGGCTGTAGCCCAGGGCGGCAAATTTACAGAAAATTAATAAGTTGTTTACAAATGAACGTTGAAACGGGGAACATTTTGACAGAAGCGGATGACAATGACGGTGTGCCGCCCTTTGAAAGGTAAAGGTAGTAATCAGAGACTAATGTATTACGTTTGCAGTCCTCACACTGCAGTTCCCAAAACTAAAACAGACATTGTGCATTTGTCATTCATCCGTACTAGCGACAAGACTATTACGCTACAGAGAAAGGGCGGCAAGCCACGAACTACGGTTAATTCAACTTCTCCCCTCCGCTCATCAGGCACTGAGCTACGTCCAACTCACGGACTTCCAAGTTTACCTGTACATTCGCATAGCATTAAAATTATTTTGTACACAATATCAATGATGACTAAGGCACACGGCTGAGAAATGTTGCAACAATCAAATTTGAGACGACAATAACAAAATTTAGACCACAATGATATTGTCGATTCATTTTCAAACTCAAGGTAGCAAAGAAAGTTATTTCAGCCGTCGTATACTAACCATCAAAGGCGTGTAGTAGCCTTTCGTTCTGTAGGATTTTTGTAACAAAACATCTGACCAAAGACAAATAAAGACTAACTTAATTTGTGAAGAGAGGAGTTGATTGGTTGTTGCCATGGGAGCATAGTTGACAGAGGGTCAAAATGGTGGTCAGCATGTAGGTTGCAGTTTTTTCTTCAGGCGAGACCACTATATATATATTTTGGGTGGGACGGTGTCAAAATCTCCCATTTCATCACATGAAAAACTGCGATATTCAAAGTCTTTAAATTAATATCTTGTCGCATTTTAGGCGAATCATGATGTTAAACTTAACTTTATAAACTTGGGACATATTTTAGATGAAATTTATTGTTTATCTCGAAACAAAGTTATGATTTGAGTTATGAAAACACCCTTGTAATATGGCTTTGGAAATATTGTTGAAAACAAGCTGCCTTCCTTGTACATCGAATGACACCGTCCCACCAACAAGTTGACACCACAACAGGACAAAATATCAAATATGACAGCACACTTTTTAAGGTTATTTGTATTATATTTTACATTGCCATTAGGCCTATATTATATTTTACATTGTCATTATATTATATTTGTATTATATTTACATAATATAACCATATTGTATTATTATTTTAATCCTGTCGGTATTATATTTTCATTCATTAGATCTACAACATCATAGAGGTGAAACTAGAAAAACTGTTTGAGAATGTGTAGAGTTTTATGAAGATTAAGCCTACATAAATTAATTTTATATTTTGATCGTCTAAAACATATAAACAATTCTTTGTATAAAAGTATAAATTACATAATTAAAGTTATTTATTATAATTTTCAGTACTCAAGGCGTTGGTAGAAAAATTAATGTTTGATGAAGTAAGGGATTTTTAAGCCTTTGTTGAAGGATTTTCTTGTTATTAAAAGTAGTACTGTAGCACTGCTTCACTGCTTTTGCTTTTAACACCAACAAATGTCTCTAGAGTTGCGGATTGTCATTGAGTAGGCTATATTGAATATATTAATTAAACTGTGTTAATGTGAATTCAGTAAATTCGTAACTTCTTTAGGTACTGACACAAAACAATCAAACAAGATATATAACATGTGGGTTAACCTGGGCGGCGAAAAGGACAAAGATGATAGGGGGGGAGGGTGGCAGATTTCCTAATAGCCCTTAGGCGGCAATTGCTTAAATCCGCCACTGATGGCAACCCAAACACTTTTTTCGATGCCGAAGTTAGCTCTATATAAAAATAGGCGAGAGAGCGTAGCGAATGAGCTCATCTTGAAAATTAACAAGCATTTGACATAAAACAAATTTTATGACATTAGGACAGGACAACGTCTGTCGAGCCAGCTAGTTTCTCCATAAAAATAACTTTGATGTAGGCTTCATGCACATTGATTGACATAGGCTACTGCATTTTGTTTTCTTCAATTGTAAGTCACTTGAAAACAACATACAATAATGTGAGTTGAAATTGTGGCCCTTAACCGCGATAGAGGGCTGGAATTGACTCGTTTTAAGCTCTTTTCAAGGCCTTTAATTAGACATTCAACACAACAAAAGGTTCAGAAATAATTTTTAAAATAATTTCAAACTAGGGTACATTTTAGAAAATGTTGTATGCTAGTCTATATTATATTATAAATTTATTCTGATAGGTATAAAATTTGGGACAAATGTCCATGTTCAGTGTTAAAAAATAGTGATTGGTGAACTTTACTAAAAACACCTCACATCCAGGCTCTGAAACATCAACTAAAACCATTGAATCTAATTGAGTTAAATTATTTCTCATTCCTATGCCAACACAATCAATTTAAACATTTTATGTCAGGTAGGCTATTTATTCTAAGACACTGTTCATAATCTATGCAGACCTATATATAGAGTGAGTCAGACCACTCTTCCAGCATGTATAACGTGAGAACGGTTTGGTATAACACATTTTATATGGGAAAATAATGTTTTTTTGCTGATTGCACAAAAACGAAAAGAGATACAAGGTTGGTGCATCGATATAAATTTATATCGATGGGTTGGTGTAAGATAAAAATTTGCCAAGTTTTATAAGATCTTTTCAATGTTATGCTTTTTGACATAGGGTACCATTTGACTTTATTTATTATTTTTACTTTCTCCCCCTATACATAGTATATGGAGAAAGTATTGTTTTCGTAAAAATTTTCGAATTTGAGTTGTTAGTGGAAATATTCGTTTTGGTGCTCCCTGAACCCAAAAAAGTGGTTTTTACGTGATGTCTGTCTGTGTGTGTGTGTGTGTGTGTGTGTCCGTGTGTGTGTGTGTGTGTGTGTGTGTGTGTGTGTGTCCGTGTGTGTGTGTGTGTGTGTGTCTGTGTGGATGTGTACAGAGCTAGAGCCCTAACCAATGGGCCGATTTTTATGAAATTTGGTATGTAGGTACTAATCCACGATATCTCCAGGCGTTTTTTTCATTTTTTGGAATTTTTGATTTTTAAGGGTAATTATCCCCCAAAAACCACCAAAAATCATGAAAAATCCAAATTTCTCAAAAACGGCTCTAACGATTTTGATTAAACTTTGGTCGTTTGTAGAACTTTAGTTTTCCAATAAAATGACACCACCCGCATGTCTGTAAAAATGCGGGTTCAGAAATTACAGGACTTAAAACATTAAAAATTAAGTTTTTTTGGATTTTTCTTAAAAATACATAAGTATAAAAAAATATTACTATTCACCATTAAAAAGAGCTCAAAAAACTAAATAATTTAGTATTTTGAATTACTATTCTACGATTGCTGGTTGCGGAGAAAATTGGAATTTTAATTTTGCGGTAAACGCAGTACGTTGTCCAATGTTATTCTTATGGGGAATACAAAAATTACTATTTCTCTCTTATATATTGATAAATTGCATTCAAACTTGATATGCTTGTCAAGTTAGCATTGGCCAACAGTGGAAATTTGAAATATGTTGCCCCTTAATATCCCTGGGGGGGAATAGGGGGCATTTCCCCTCTTAAAACCACGAGTGTAGCAATGGATTATGTAGTGCCTCCAAAGCAGGGATTTGGGTGGATGTTTTTTAAAACAACTTGTTTACAAGATTTTCTGTACATTCGACCGTGCTTTGTATTCTATATTTTGTAAATAAAAAGTAATTTATTCATTAAAGTTGGACTAAAAGGGAGAAAGTATGTGTCAGTTTCCTGATACCGTTTATTTTATTTGGGCATAAAAGCATTTTCAAAAAACATATTTCGTTGAAATTTAGATTTAAAAAAAGCCGGTCATGTAGCAGACCAGAGTAAAGCTGAGTTTATGAGTAAGAAATTTAAATTGGGGAAAAAGGTACGAAGAGTGGTTAAGAAAATACAGGGTATTCCGTAAATGTCAATATTTTACACAAAAATGGCTACTATTTTGAAACGGTTAAAGATAAGTGAATTCTGTTTTTGCCAAAATATTTCTTTTAACAAGACCTTTAAAATGATGTATAGTTTGCTCTATGTTTATTCAAGAAAATGGTTTAGATTCAAACCCATAACCTTCAGTTTTGGAACATTCTATACATAGATTTTGATGAAAATATTGTTAATAGATTGCCCTTATGCGTTTTAGTGGGGAATTATTTTGCTTGATGACTTTAGACCAAACCGTTCTCCCGTTATACACGCTGGACAGGTGTTCTGATTCACCCTGTATACAAGGTAGGCTATATTCTAGGTACGGTGTATTCTGTGATATGTTCTAGGTATTCTTTTCACCCGATAATAGGATCAGATTGCAAACCCCGGAACGTAAGGAAACTTTGTTTTACATACTAATTGTAGTGGATGGAAAATGCCCGCAATATTTTCTGAAATAACATGTACCCAGTGAAAACCGAGGAAAGCAACTACTACGCTGTACTCAAAGTACAATAAATATTTGCACATTAACATAAACATACATATATAAACATACATTACGCTATTCAATTTGTATATTAATCCTGGAATTAGTCCTTCCCCTTAAATTTGTTCTAGATCGGTCACTGATTCTAGACTTAACATATAGATATATATTTACCTTCAGTCTTGAGTCTAGTTGTTAAAACACCTCTCTGTAACCAATAACTGTGTTGTTAGACTGTGTAATATTGTTAAAATGTTAACAGTAGATTGTTTACAGTAACAGAGCCACATCTTGGTTTGGCTGGTTCAGCCAAGTCACACAGCTATAAATACACTCTCTGCTTGTGTTTTCTTCTGTATCCATAAAGCAACTCTAATTAGGAAGATATGTGGGCTTAAATTAAATGTTCTTTTGAGCTTAAATATAACAATTGAGCCTTTTGGCACAAGTAAGTTTTGCGTGGGTTTAGTGTAGGCTAATTTATTTGCTAGACATTTTAAACCATCAGCGTCGTTTGATGTAGGCCCACCATGAAGGTAACATGTTAGTCGCTTAGAATTGTTTAACTGAAATCAAATCTTTACTTAGGTTATATAGCCTATCTATCTTCTTTTAGCGAATTTCCCCTATAGAGAAGAAGCTATTACCGTAGTAGGTCTCATGGTAAGGCTTCAGCCCGAGATTAAATGCTATGCCTCCCTTAATTATGAACATAAATGAATAAAAACTGGTATATGACTTCACCTAGTTGAGTTAAATTGATATTAGCATAAAAATCAATTTTTTGTGTTCCTTGATGCAGCAAACCTGCGTACTCAGCCCCAATGTTATTCTTATGGGGAATAATTAAAATTGTATATATTGCTTATTTGTGAATATATTTTTATGAAACTTGGTTAGTGGCTTTATGTAGTATTAAGTTTATTTTTACCATTGAATTCAGCATAAAAAAACAAACAATTTGGTATTTTGATCATTGCTCTACCTACGTCAATTGGTTACTGAGATATTGCTAAACACAGTACATTGTCTAATGTTATTTTTATGGAGAAAAAGACGAATTGTATATCTCGCTTATTTATGAATATAAACTGACGAAATTTGGTATATGGCTTCATCTGGTTGTGGTTTATTGTTGTTTGCACAAAAAACAATTTTTCGTTTATGGTCCCGTAGCAGCAAACCTAGGTACTTGGTCCCCATGTTATTCTTATGGAAAATAATTAATAACCCGTAGCAGCAAACCTGCGTACTCAGCGAATTTCCAATGCATATATGTGTATTTTAATAGCACAAAAAGCCACTTACCAAGTTGCATCAATATACATTCATTAATAAACAATTTATGACATTTTAATTAATCTCCATAAGAATAACATGGCGGCTGAGTATGCAGGTTTGCTGAAATAAGGAACACAAAAATTGGGGTTTTATACAAATATGAATATAACTCAACTAGGTAAAGCCACATACCAAGTTTTATTAATTTATGTTCATAATTAAGGGAGGTAACGCGTTACTTATTCTCCATAAGAATAACATGGGGTTCTAAGTATGCAGGTTTGCTGTACTATCGGCCAAAAAATGGGTTTTTGTGCAAATATCAATAGACCACAACGATATGAAGCAATATACCAAGTTTCGTCAGGATAAGTTGATAAATAAGCGAGATACAATTTTTCTTATTCTCCATAAGAATAACATTGGACAACGTACTATGTTTTGCACTTTCAATATCTCTGTAACCAATTGACGTAGAGCAATGAACAAAACACCCAATTGTGCGTATTTTGAAGCTAATTCCAATGGACAAAAATAAAATTTGACTTTTTCAAAAATTATTTGTAAAAAACTCAAAGATCCCATTTTTGGGGTACAAAAACCCCCTGAAATACCCCTTCGGATAGGTCGATCTGTCTGGTTTTCGAACTTAGTCATAAATGCTGCTTTATACTTTCATACCAAATTTCGTCAAAATCGGATTATTTTTATGAGAGTTATCGTGCTCACGGACACACACACACACTATACAGGGTGTCACAAAAAAGTGTGATGGGCTATACAGGACCTAATTATTCTACATGCAAAAATAAGTCAAAAATGAAGAATAACATTTTTTGGATTTCGGCTTAGTTTAGCCGTAATCCGCCATTTTGTTTTTTTGGGAAAATATTTATTATTTCAAAAACGCAATAAGATATTTTTACGAAACTTGGCAAAAGTGTTTACACTAAAGTAAGTAACATTTGTAAAAAAAATATTTTTTTACCTTTCCAAATTTCAAAATGGCGGCCATTTTAATCTTTTTATGCCAAATTTCATGAAAACCGGTACCTAAATCAAAATTTTTCAAGACACAACATTTTTTGTATTTATTATAACAAATCCAACAAAACAAAAATGAATAAAATCGGTTCATAAATAAAGAAGGTGTGTTTATTTTAGTAATTTAGACTGAAATTACTTAATTACATTACATAAATTATTACATTACATTTAATAAATTTTAATATTAATAATAATCATTTGTTGTTTAAAACAATGGAATGAAGAGGATACACCACATGTAGGTAGGCACTTGCCCTTCATAGTAGGTGTTCAATGTGACCTCCATTGGCGATCACGCACTGCCGTAATCGTCGTCCCATTGACTCTCGTACCCGCTCCAACACTCCAGGCATTTCTCTTATCCTCCGACATCCATCTTCAATTCTCTCCCTCAGCTGTTCAAAATTGTTTACAGGCGTTGCATACACCATTGTTTTCAAATCTCCCCATACAAAGAAATCTATGGGATTCAAGTCGGGCGATCTTGCTGGCCATGCTATCGGGCCACCAAGACCGATCCACTTATTTCTGAATCGCTGGTCCAGGTAATTCCTTACTTCATTTCTGAAATGAGGAGGTGCACCGTCGTGCAAAAACCACATGTTTCGACGTGTGTTTAGGGGCACTTCTTCCATGGCATCATCTAAATCATTCTGAAGGAAGTGCAAATAGGTAAGTCCATTCAGCCTTGCTGGTAAAAACACTGGACCAATAAAATTATTCCCAATAATGCCCACCCAAACATTCAATGAAAAGTTATGCTGGAACCTCGACTGCACTATTGTATGAGGATTCTCATCCGCCCATTGGTGGGTGTTATGGAAGTTCAAGATTCCATTTCGGTTAAACCCAGCTTCATCTGTAAAAAGTACTGAAGACAGGAACTGCGGACTCCTAGTACATTTATTTTCTATCTGTTGACTAAAATGCAGTCTGTTTGGGTAGTCCTCTTCTAAAAGAGCTTGAACCCGTTGGACATGGTAAGGATAAAGTAGATTGCTTTTCAAAATCCTCCATACCGTTGAGTGGTCAGCTCCCTTGGCAGATGCAATTCTTCTTGTGCTTGATGAAGGATCGTCTTCGACAGCTTGCAACACTCTTTCTTCCAATTCCAACGTTCTTGTTGTTCGAGGTCTACCTCGACCTAAAGGCGGAGTGGTAAATGAACCATACTGTGTGAGGCGGTCGTGCACTGTTAAGAACGTATTTTCACTAGGCAGTCGGCGATTTGGAAAACGTTCAGAGTACAAACGTCGAGCTAGCGCTCGATTACAATCTGACAGTCCATACATTAAGTGGATATCAGCTAGTTCCGCGTTTGTAAACTCTACTGGCATTATGAGCTAGTTACGTAAACGTCTAAGCAGCAATTGGATGTGAACAAAACAGCAATAATGTGTGGCAGGTCAACAATGGATTTGTTATAACAGCTGATTAAATGCAAATCAGCTGTTAATGTGGAGTAAAAAGGAGAAATAAAATAAATCAAGATTGATTAGTAGATTGATTGCCTACCTACATGTGGTGTATCCTCTTCATTCCATTGTTTTAAACAACAAATGATTATTATTAATATTAAAATTACAGTCCATACATTAAGTGGATATCAGCTAGTTCCGCGTTTGTAAACTCTACTGGCATTATGAGCTAGTTACGTAAACGTCTAAGCAGCAATTGGATGTGAACAAAACAGCAATAATGTGTGGCAGGTCAACAATGGATTTGTTATAACAACTGATTAAATGCAAATCAGCTGTTAATGTGGAGTAAAAAGGAGAAATAAAATAAATCAAGATTGATTAGTAGATTGATTGCCTACCTACATGTGGTGTATCCTCTTCATTCCATTGTTTTAAACAACAAATGATTATTATTAATATTAAAATTTATTAAATGTAATGTAATAATTTATGTAATGTAATTAAGTAATTTCAGTCTAAATTACTAAAATAAACACACCTTCTTTATTTATGAACCGATTTTATTCATTTTTGTTTTGTTGGATTTGTTATAATAAATACAAAAAATTTTGTGTCTTGAGAAATTTTGATTTAGGTACCGGTTTTCATGAAATTTGGTATAAAAAATTCAAATGGCCGCCATTTTGAAATTTGGAAAGGTAAAAAAATATTTTTTTTTACAAATGTTACTTACTTTAGTGTAAACACTTTTGCCAAGTTTCGTAAAAATATCTCATTGGGTTTTTGAAATAATAAATATTTTCCCAAAAAAACAAAATGGCGGATTACGGCTAAACTAAGCCGAAATCCAAAAAATGTTATTCTTCATTTTTGACTTATTTTTGCATGTAGAATTAGGTCCTGTATAACCCATCACACTTTTTTGTGACACCCTGTATATATATATATATATATATATATATAGAGAGTTTTGAACGAATGGTGTTTTTGGCATCTGGGGACCTCAAAACGAAAAGTTATCATGGTCCCGGGCCTAGGTCTTTCCATGCCGACTACGGTAATAATTTATAGGGGAAATTCGCTAAAATGTGCTACATCGCTTATTTATGAATATATACGGATGAAACTTGGTATGTGACTTCACTAATATCAGTTCTATTGGTATTTGCATAAAAACCCATTATTTTATGTTCCTTGTTGCAGCAAACCTGCGTACTCATCCCCAATGTTATTCTTATATAGAATAATTAATATTTTAAATATCGCTTGTTTGTGGATATATTTCTTCTGAAACCTCTTAAGCGTTTTAATGTGTTATGTTATATATTAATTGGAAATTCGCTGAGTATGTAGGTTTGCTGCGATGGGGGTATTTTATTTCAACACCAGAAACAATTGCTTGGTCTAAATAAACATTTTAAGTAAAAACGGTCAAAACCCCCTCCCCCCAACATTGATTAGGCCTAACTTGTTGATTTGTTTAAACATGTTCATCAGCGTGCTGACGTGTGGGAAGCGAATACAAAACTAATAAACGGTATCAGGAAACTGACACATACTTTCTCCCTTTTAGTCCAACTTTAATGAATAAATTACTTTTTATTTACAAAATATAGAATACAAAGCACGGTCGAATGTACAGAAAATCTTGTAAACAAGTTGTTTTAAAAAACATCCACCCAAATCCCTGCTTTGGAGGCACTACATAATCCATTGCTACACTCGTGGTTTTAAGAGGGGAAATGCCCCCTATTCCCCCCCAGGGATATTAAGGGGCAACATATTTCAAATTTCCACTGTTGGCCAATGCTAACTTGACAAGCATATCAAGTTTGAATGCAATTTATCAATATATAAGAGAGAAATAGTAATTTTTGTATTCCCCATAAGAATAACATTGGACAACGTACTGCGTTTACCGCAAAATTAAAATTCCAATTTTCTCCGCAACCAGCAATCGTAGAATAGTAATTCAAAATACTAAATTATTTAGTTTTTTGAGCTCTTTTTAATGGTGAATAGTAATATTTTTTTATACTTATGTATTTTTAAGAAAAATCCAAAAAAACTTAATTTTTAATGTTTTAAGTCCTGTAATTTCTGAACCCGCATTTTTACAGACATGCGGGTGGTGTCATTTTATTGGAAAACTAAAGTTCTACAAACGACCAAAGTTTAATCAAAATCGTTAGAGCCGTTTTTGAGAAATTTGGATTTTTCATGATTTTTGGTGGTTTTTGGGGGATAATTACCCTTAAAAATCAAAAATTCCAAAAAATGAAAAAAACGCCTGGAGATATCGTGGATTAGTACCTACATACCAAATTTCATAAAAATCGGCCCATTGGTTAGGGCTCTAGCTCTGTACACATCCACACATCCACACAGACACACACACACACACACACACACGGACACACACACACACACACACACACACACACACACACGGACACACACACACACACACACACACAGACAGACATCACGTAAAAACCACTTTTTTGGGTTCAGGGAGCACCAAAACGAATATTTCCACTAACAACTCAAATTCGAAAATTTTTACGAAAACAATACTTTCTCCATATACTATGTATAGGGGGAGAAAGTAAAAAATATGAAAAAAACAGTGTTAAGGACTTATTCCATTTAATGGGTTTTGACTGTTCTGATGCCCTAGTACTATTTATTTACAAGCTGTGATAAATGTTATGTGCATTATAAGGTTAGGAGATTGTCCAGTCTGGATTGAAAGTAGGCAAGTGGAAACTAGGGATGATAAAACACCACCAATGTATGTGTATGCCTTTTCAAATACACATAATTTTATTTCAAAAAATATATACTGGTACATTGGTAGGATTACATATTTTTCTTATAATAAATAAAAGTATAGTTGAAGATATTCTTAATTCATAATAATTGTTTGTTATAATTTTGTTAAACCTACTATTTTAGTGTTATTCCTTTATTCAATAAACATTTACGATACATGAAAATGGGTCTTCTGTACCTAGTTTTCCGTTTGTCCGTTTGTATGTGTTTTGCACTTAAAAGTTCATATTTTAAAAACTACGGAACCGAATTCAAATAAATTTGAGTCAACTGTTTATAGCGAAAGTTCACATTTTAAAAACTACGGAACCGAATTGAAATAAATTTGAGTCAACTGTTTATAGTGAAAGTTCTCATTCTAAAAACTACGAAACCAAATTGAAATAAATTTGAGTCAACTGTTTATAGTGAAAGTTCTCATTCTAAAAACTATGGAACCGAATTCAAATAAATTTGAGTCAACTGTTTATAGCGATAGGATCTATCAACACAAAAGTCTTGGTGAAATTGTTTCTGATAATTTTAAAAATGGGGCTAGTTAAAATATTCTATCTTCAATGGCTCGAAAACCAGCCATTACAAAATATTTACACGAATAACTTCTTTTATCGAATTGTGTGACAAATCTAATGTTACTGAAATTATTGAAATAGAATAATAATAACCGAGCTGATACAATTTATGTTTATTGAGATATAAGTTAACCCATCTTTGGTTTCTCCACAGTTCAATATTGGAATAAATAACAATAATTGCATCAGTTCGGCTGTTTATTATTCGATTTCAATAATTTTATAGTCATTAGTATAAGAGATAAGCAAATAATTAGCCTATGTAGTTCCTCCAAAAAAGGTATTCAGTTAAACATTTACAAGAAATTGAAACAAATTACTATAAGGTTTCTTTGTAACCTACACCACACTTTATATTAAAAAAAATCAAAAGGAATTAATTTATTAAAGAGTGTTGAAAGGAAGACAGGATGTGTTGCAATTTTCTGCTAGGTAGCTTACCATTTATTGCTTTAAGTGGTTATAATACAATCTTTATGTTAAAATACATATGAGAAGACATGTAAAGGTAGGGAGAGCATTGTAATTCTTCTATACTACCAGTATGTTTTATTTGTTTACTGTTCAGTCTAGTTAAACATGTAAACCAGTGCTAATGGTGGGGTACCTAAATTGCAAAGGGAATGCAGGGTTGTAAAACTGGAGACTGAGTTGAGGAGCAGTATGAATATTTTGCTGCTAAACATGGGTCATAAATCCTGTCGAGTGGTACATGGAGTCTGTTATTTACACACGTTGACCAGTGCTACAAGCAATGCACTACATTGTTGCTGTTACATGACCGACCACTGGTTTGTTGAATTTTTTTAAATGTTCAAGTTCGTTACTCAATTTAAATGAACAAGTGGGTCCTGTTGCTCCATTCCAATTCGAGCAATTTTTTTTCTCATGTTGAACAAATTTTAAGAAGATGTATAATAATAATATGTGTTAAGTTAAGTTATAAACGTTTTACCAGAATGCTGCTTGAATAAGGTAATATTTCTGTGGTATTATTTCCTCAGATTGGTTCTCCTCCAGTGTCCTCTAGGTGGTGATCCAAACTGTTTTGTTCATTAAATTTGTTGTATATATGGCATACAAATTTGCTGTGCTCATCTGACATTTACCATTAAAATTTAACAATTGACATTTAAAAGTTGTCAAATTTTCATAAGGTAAAGCATTAGACAAAAATTACTGCTTGTAAAGTTCCAGATACTAATAATAATATATTGTTTTGCAATTACAAGAAACTACTAAAGGATGGTCCTTTTTATGTTTTATGATTTAATATATAAAATT
>OY776111.1:233087118-233177118 GCA_963675035.1 Allygus modestus
ACACATATATATATATATATATATATATATATATATATATATATATATATATATACACACACACACATATATAAATTTGAACGAATAGTCTTTTTGTTATCTGGAGAACTCAACGCAAAAAAAGTTATCATGGTCTCGGGCTTAAGTTTTACCATGAGACCTACGGTGATAGCTTCTTCCCTATAGGGGAAATTCGCTAAAACCTTGTAATATAAATAAATTGGTCTATTTTATTTTCATAAAATCTCTTTGGCTTTGCTAAGACTAATAAAATTACAAAGTGGTTGGCGTTCCTGTACGTTTCTAATGAGGAGGGCTGCGCTCTCGTCGCAGCAAAGATAGAAGAGAACATAACTGACCTGGTGGTGGTACATATCTATCTCCCGGTCCCACAGCCGTATTTTGAACGGAACTTTTTGCCCGGTGCGGCTGATCATTAATCTTGGGCTATGCCTTGTGCTCTGCCGCGACTGCCGTGGTGAGGGCGAGGGCGGGACGGGGCGGAGGCCGTGGCGTCGCATCCTCTCTTTAACCCCCAAGTTCTTTATGTCCTCGTGCATTGTTCATGATTACAATGTTTGGCTCCTTGATTTGTGTTAATATTTTTAAGTGTTTGACTTCATTGATATACATTAATATTCATATGTGTATTCATATCTTTATACATTCGTACAAACCAAATGTATTTATTATCAATTAATAGTTACTGTATTGGCGTAACAGGTGTATGCTCGTCATTTCATAAAATGCTAAAGGAAGATTTCGTTATTGTAACAGCTTTCCCAGTGGTTAATTTGCCATTTTGTTCATCATGGGTTAGCTTAGCTTATCGTCCACTCTTTTTCTTATTTCTTAGTTTAATATTTTTGAATACCCTAATACTATGCAATTATCAATGAAAATCCATATTTAATTAGTTTTATGTAGTTTTTTATTACAAAATACGAGCTTTTAAAAAAATGCATCACGAGGAACAAAGATCTAAACACACAAGTTGCCTGAAATTATTTATACACCGGAGTTATTTATATATATACAAACACAAATCACAACTGTATAAATCGAAACCCGTAATATTTATGAAAATCTGCATACACCGGAATTATGATTGAAAAGATGCATTAATAAATCGTTCACATGTTGTTTTTATTATTTCGCCTTTTTCGGGTGGTAAGTAATGTATCCTTGTAAAATATCGGAAACCCGTGTATTTTCCCTGCAATAATAGTACGTGAGAACGGAGTTGTAAGCAGGCTGTTTATGAAGAGGCAGGTGCAGTGCTTAGATAGGTCGTTAAGGGGGGATATCTCATTAGATAATACAAAACAAAAAACTGTGTTATCCGTGACTAGCGTGGATAACCGGTATACAAAATTGAAGACATAATTGACGTGTCCCTTACATTCATAATTATTGATAGGACCACACATCCAAGACCTAAACCATCGATACAACGTAATCAGTATTTATTAGTGAACTTCCTTTGGAAAGTGAACTATTAGCATGACCCGCACGGTGAAACTTAAGCCTGGGACTACCATGGAAGTTCCTAACGTGACCACCTGAACACGTTTTTTTGGGGGGGGTCTATATATATATACTATATATATATATATATATATATGACTTAGTCTATATATATATATATATATATATATATATATATTAGAGAATAAAATTCACAGTAAAGGGCTACTATAATATAAGTATAAAAACATGAAAATAACCATGAGTACCCTGTTGAATACATTTTTTAATTATACTTGCACTAACATGTTTCGACTTAGTCATGATCACAGTGCTAATTCATAATGGGCTAACCTAACTCTTGGTGTTATCAACAAAAACGTAAATATAAGCTTATGATAATAGACAGCTGTTTTACTTTTCCTTATTGGTGCAGTCGTTTTGAGCCTGTTCTTATATTTATGATTTTATTAAAAATTGGGTTGTTTGATTGAATTTGCATGGTATTTAATATATTATCTCTGTCTTTCTTTTGGCTTTGGTATATATGAAATTCTTCTTTTATGTCCATTTTATGTCCCTTGTTAATAATGTCAAGAATTGACATGTTCTCATTGCAGTTCTTATAAGTATGGTCTGTTTTTAAGACATGGTTAGCGAAGGCAGATTTTAATAGGGTTGTTCTATTATTTGACTTGATTGCCTGTATGTGTTCACTGAACCGTCGTTTGAAGCTTCTTCCAGTTTGGCCAATATAGTATTTTGGGCAGTCACTGCAGGTGATTTTGTATATGCCACATTTTTCATATTTATTTGATATACTTTTATTATTATTGTTAGAGAGCTTATTTATAAGATGGAATGAATTGTTTCTGGTTCTGAAAGCCAGTTTGTAGTTTGATTTTTCAAAGGTTTTTCTAACAGCAATGAGAACATGTCAATTCTTGACATTATTAACAAGGGACATAAAATGGACATAAAAGAAGAATTTCATATATACCAAAGCCAAAAGAAAGACAGAGATAATATATTAAATACCATGCAAATTCAATCAAACAACCCAATTTTTAATAAAATCCTAAATATAAGAACAGGCTCAAAACGATTGCACCAATAAGGAAAAGTAAAACAGCTGTCTATTATCATAAGCTTATATTTACGTTTTTGTTGATTACACCAAGAGTTAGGTTAGCCCATTATGAATTAGCACTGTGATCATGACTTTAAGTCGAAACATGCTAGTGCAAGTATAATTAAAAAATGTATTCAACAGGGTACTCATGGTTATTTTCATGTTTTTATACTTATTTGTGTGTGTGTGTTTGCACTCTAGCGGTCGCATTTTTTGTCCGATTTACTTCAAATTTGGTAGGGACGTTTTTTTCTGTAATCAGTTGTATAAGTTCGTTGGGCAAAACAATCGGAAAACTCTAAAACCCTTTTATGGATGATTAATCTTTCAAATTTCGAGATTTTGGGCCCAAAAAGGATCAGAAAAGCCTCAGATGTAAACTTAATGCATGTAAAAAGATGGGAACTAGTTAGGCGAAAGTTTTAAGCCCTATATAGTCATTCTAGCGTAACTATTTACCGAGTTATTAAAGAAAATGTGTTTCGACTAAACACAGTACAATGTCTTATGGGGGTTTCACAGTAGAAAAGCCTGTTATTCCTTTGTTGCAGTACTTTTATCATCCCCAGCAACTCACGCCTACTTTCAAGCCTGTCTGGACCTTCTCCTAACATTATAATGCGCAAAATTGCATTTCCAGCTTTGCGGGTAAATGAAAGCAGGAGCATTAGAACAGCCAAAAAAATCAATGTTTTTTATTTCAATAAAAATTGGAATTAATGTATTTAAATGTATTTAATGTATATGTAATAAAAAAGTTGTTTAATAAATGTATGTTTTTACACTGATTTTGAGTTTTAAAAGTTTTGATGTGGAAATTCACTTCCCTCACGTCAGCGTGCTGCGTGCGAACTAGTTTTAATTTTATCTGTGAACGAAAATGTATTTACGTTTGGAACTTCATTGTCATGCAACGATTGTCAAATAAGCTAAACCCTTATTTCCCTGTTCACTCTAACCTCTGTTATTTGTTACTCTTTGGCTTTTTTCGTCGGGAAAATATCGTTGACTTTTACATATATTTGCGGTTATAGAACGAAGAAAATCAGTATGAAGATTTATGGTTTTCTGCAGTTAACTAAATTAAAAATCTAATTCTAAAATGACAACAGTAAGTTAAGCACATCACTAAGACCGTCTAGACGTCAAGGTCAAAGTCAGGTGCGCTATATAGTTGACGAATTGGCTGCTCGGGGGTGATGGTAGACTGTTCGGTGACTCACGTACCACTTGTAGCGCGCAAATACTTGTGCGTGCCGTGTGCCGGTGCAGTTCATCTGCTACTATTTATTGTACGCGAACAATATTCTTAGTATATAAATAATATATTTTGGAAGTTGCACACATATTTTTTTGTTTTTCAGTACATAACAGCATTTCTTTTGAATCAAAAAGCATAAGCTTGATTTCAGGAGGATATAATTTTAATTTTTCCAAGTTACAAGCGGGGATATATCCTCCTGATCCCCCCCGTACCTACGCCACTGGGCAGGTGGGTGTAGTGGGAGCGCGGGGCTGTGACGTGTCATGCGGCGAGCGATGTACGAGCGCTGTGCAAGACGGCCTTGTGTCGGGGGCAGCCATTCTGATTCATCACATCACCCGCTCTACATACTCGGCGAATGTGTGGTCTAAATTGCTCCATCGCATATCAATAGAGAAGAGGAAACGTTGCTATTTCAATCGTTATTGACATACTGAATTTATTTTTGAACTATTTAGACATGAGTTTAATCAGAAACATCGCAGTTTTAGTAGACGAACTATAGCTTTCACAGTTGACATTGCTGTATTCCATCAGTAGCGTTGGTATTGGAACTATGGAACATGATGGTTTTGATGTGACAGTCTCGGGTGTCCCTTGCAGTTGAGATCGTTATCACTTTTAAAATACAGATTAAGATTAGGTCAATATATGGATCAGTGATTTTAGTGGCGCTATTTTTTATATTTTAACTGTAAATAGTTGTATTAAAGTTGATGTTGATTCAAACTGGTTAATAATTAAATCAAAAGTGCATAGCTTTGGCCCGTGGTTGCGACTCCCATGTATCCCATATACAAGAGGCCTGACCTCGAGGTCCCGACTGCGCCGCTAAACCGCACGTGTATGGAATATGGGGTGGATTTACACGAGACCGATGGCCTCATGGCCCCTTCAGTCTGCAGGTTTAAGGCGGGCTCACAAGTCATGGCCCACAAGACATGGCCCGCGCATCTGAGTTTTGAACTGTACAGTTCTGATGTCTTCAAGAAGAAATCGAAATTTAGGGATTTACGACCTAGAAGGGTTTAACTCGAAACCTGAAAATTCTATGGGAAAGAATCCAACAGAGGCCAATTTTCGTTTGTTTGCCAATATTTCTCTTGAAATTATCTTGGAAGTGTAAAAACCAATTCCACTTCTGGGGAAAAAAGTTCCATGTAAGATGATGAGGAAACCAGGCAGTAACTGAGTTTCAGAGTGTAATGAGGCCTCGGTCGACCTCTCGTCTGGCACAGGCCGCATGCAGGCCGAGAAACCTGCGGATAAACTGTCAAAAGATTAAACTTTTTGTTTAAAACTAAGCGATAATTTTAGGTGGTACATTTTATTATGGCTAAAACACCATAAAATGCTGCACATAATGCTTGCAGATCGGTAGAATAAATTGATTCATATCCGTTAAATCTGATCACAAAGGGAGATTATCAATCCCAGAGTCGCTTTTATTGGGTTTGTTGAAATGGTCCGCAACGAATTCGCTGTTGCTCAATTGCTGCATCGTTTTACTTTGTGGAGAAGTCATGTCATCGACCATAATATGAGAAAATGACGTGCCGCCTATAGTAAGTAAAATACTGGATATATCTCCCTATGCAGCGGACATTTTAAAATGTCATTTATACAGGTTATTTATGAACTCTCCTAGAAACTTCAGAAACTTGTTCCTGAGCTAAACAAGATAAAACACATCTCAATACGTCTCTAAGTTTATCTAAGTTTGAGATAAACTTAGGGCCTATTATCTCAATACGTTTCCTGTCCGTGTAAGTTATATTTTGTAATCAGTACATCATAATCATATTTTAAGATATGATGATATGATGATATCATATTTTATGATATGATATTTGAGATACAGGAACCTGGCACATGCATTAAAATTGTTTTCGGCTAATTTAATAGTGAATTTTATGGTTCTAGCAATTACTGTTTCAAAATAGTAGCCATTCAAATTGGTTAAAGCTTAATATCTTGAAAACGGAAAATTTTGAAATATTTATCTCGGTATTAAAAACAAAATACCCCGTAGCAGCAAACCTGCGTACTAAGAGAATTTACAATGCATATATATATATATATATATCTTAATACCACATAAAGCCACATACCAAATTTCATCGATATACATTCATAAATAAACGATTTATGACATTTTAATTATTCTCCATAAGAATAACATTGCGGCTGAGTATGCAGGTTTGCTGAAATAAGGAACACAAAAAATGGGTTGTTATACAAATATGAATATAGCCCAACTAGGTAAAGCCGCATACCAAGTTTTATTGATTTATATTCATAATTAAGGGAGACATAATATTTTAATTTTTCTCTATAAGAATAACATGGGGGCTGGGTATACAGGTTTGCTGCTACAGGAACCATCGGTAAAATTGTATTTTGTGCTAATGACAAAAGACCTCAACCAGATGAAGCCATATACCAAGTTTGGTCGGTCTACGTTCATAAATAAGCGGGATATAAAATTATTCTTATTCCCCATAAGAATAACGGGTCACCGTCTAGTCGCCACCCCGACAGATCGCCAGCTCCTTCATAGAAATAGCGAGTAGACAATACACGACTACCCACCACTTTTCTGTTGAAAATGATATGTTATAAAAACATGTATTTGAATCCAGTGGCTGCCAAAAAAATATTATTACAT
Source organism: Allygus modestus (assembly GCA_963675035.1). Classification (NCBI taxonomy): domain Eukaryota; kingdom Metazoa; phylum Arthropoda; class Insecta; order Hemiptera; family Cicadellidae; genus Allygus; species Allygus modestus. The sequence goes on from OY776111.1 coordinate 233,093,650, forward strand.
CATTTTTTTGGGCTACTTGAAAAACCCCTTAAATGAACATAAACTCGCTTGCTTAACTACTCCACAACTGAATTTTGACACTTGGCGTCTTGAGACCTTGTAATTTCCTTGACAACAAAGGTGTCTTCACTACTTCCCTGCCTTATAACAACTGAACTCTAATATATATAGTCTGTTGTATAGTCTGAAAGACAAAATTATCATCAAGCATAGATTATTAAAAAATAAACTAATCGTAGTATAAGAACAACAAAATAAACTACCAACGAGCTTCGTGACAGTTTTTTCACGCTATAAAAGTATTAACACCAAACAATATTATTACGTGCGCAGATATAAAGTACAGTACAGTTCAATCTAGCTATAATATTATAAAGAAGAGGTGGTGTCTGTCTGTCCGTCCTTCCGTCCGTCCGTCCGTCCGTCTGTCTGTGTGTGTGTGTGTGTGTGTCTGATGTTCCGGGTGAACGCAAAAACTACTGATCCGACTAGGCTGAAACTTTACATACACATAGGTAGATCTTGAACCCATGCAACACATAGGCCTATTCACATCCTTAAAATCCCCTCGGGCTACGCCCCGTGAACGTCGTAAGATTCAATGTTTACATTTCAGAATAAAGTAAACATTCAGAAACTGTAATGCAAACAGCTGTGGACACTTCCATTTGACAGCTTAAAGAGCAGAAGCAAGAATAGCTGTTTCAAGCTAACTAAAATGGAAATTTCATTGACTAAAGAACGGGTAGAGAAAACCCCTGTGCGAATAACGGGTACGTCAGCTTGTATTCAAATAAAGTAACATTACAAAAATAATTGTGTCTCTGTTGTGTAGTTTGGGATTTTAAATATTTACATTGAATCATATGTCGCGCTACGTGCATAGGTTGGGCATGAGCCGTTGAGTATTTCCCTCATGCACTTCCTCCTAAATATCAAGTGTACGAAAGGTTTATATCAAGTGTATGAAAGGATTTTTCAACTAAACAACTAAAGCCTAAAAAGTACATTTAAAAATATATTTTTCATTGTTTAATAAGTTGTTCTGAATATTGTACATACAAATGTAATGTTAGATTATTTTTCACTCGATCAATACTATATTACTATTTAAAAAAAGTAAAAGTACAATTAAACTATACTTACAATTTATAAAATGGAAAAAAGTGAAGAAATGCTTCAAACTCATGAAGAAAATCATGAAAGCAGTACTTTATAAAAGTGTTACTGTATTTATAAATACGACACAGGTATTACAAACAAAATAATCAAATGTAGGTTAGTAATTTGCATTCTTCATCCACATAAAGGGTATTTGTTAAAAATAATCTCATAATGTTTCAGTCAATCTACTATTTAAAAAATGTTGCATACTGATTGTAGCAAACAAATAGTAATTGATTGGTTAAATATTTCTATGTTATAGTTGCATTACATTTATTCAAATCGAATGGCTTGTAGGCTGGAAATAGAACAAAAATTAATTAGGTAATTAAAAAAAAACAAGAACTGCACTTCCTTTAATTTTGTAGATAACCAACTACATTTTTCCGGGCTATAGCATGGAATATGAATCTTTTGTAAGCGTGCAAGACTTGAATTATGTTCGACCAAAATTTGTTTTGCCCAAATATAATACTTGAATTGCAAACTCTTAGGAATGTCAAAATTACACCATGTTTGGGCTCTATGTTCATGGAGTAATGTGACAAATGTTAATAATAATGACACCACGAATAAAATAAAATCAATTGTTTTAAAGTTGCAGTTTTGCAGACAAGGCGTAATAGGTGACTCATCGAGGAACAGTTAGCAGCAGGTAGGCAGGAAATGTGTGAGGGTGAGTGCGCGTGAGGTGGTAGTGTCGCTAATCTTCTGGGGAGCATGGATAGGTAGACCAGCAGCTAGACTGGTTTTTAGCCCAAAGCCAGGGGTGGACTGTCCCGCCGGGACACCGGGAAAGTTCCCGGTGCGCCCTCCCTGTAATGGCGCCCAGGCGTCCTCCACGAAGGGGGAAATAAACAAATATTGCAACACACAATAAACATCATTTCATTTTAATTATCATTATAATTTAAATGAATGTCACATTGGAATTGATAATTTGTAATAATAAAATTAATTAATTTAAAATTTTGTTTTTGAGGTTAGTAAACCATAACGGGCATTGGCTGTCAAGCGCCTGTCTTCCAGCTGACTATCGTCTGCAGCTTAAAGTTTGTTGGGCTACTGTGCTATGAAATGATAAATATGGCGAATGAACAGGGTGGTATTGTTGGGTACTTATATAGACTCTTCAAGATTATTATTTTAAATGCGAAGTTTTTAAAAGGTAAGTAGGCCTAGATAATCTAAACTTCAAAACCAGTACAAATCACCATACTGTCACCATATTGTCCTAACCTAAAGGTAAATTAATGCATAGGACAATTTAAAAATTATGTGAAAAGAGTAATGAATTAAGAAGACTCCTTCATCTTTAAAAGTCAGATTGTATGAGTTGTGGGTTTGATATAAATGCAGATGATTTTTTTAGTTTTTTGTCAGATTGTCACAAAACAAGTGTGTTCAGACGGTCAGTAATAAGTTAGTTTGTGGTCTGTATATATCGAGGCACGAACATCATTGGTCGGAGATCTCCTCTTCATTTGAGCTTTTTTAAGTTCTATGGACCATATTTTCTGACAGTCTCCTTCTAGTGTCAGACGTAAATACATTTAGTGTTTGATCTCTCAATGTTATAATTGGGGTTAAAATTCAAGTCAAACAAACCAGTGAAGTGAGAATCACCACGAACAAAAGGTTGCAGTAGCTTGTACTACTGTGATAAGTTTTCACGAGCGGTCACAACAGGCTTGTCCATGTGTTTTTCCGTTAACGTTACCTCGCTGTCTTTAGATAGTCGCACTCTCGCACAGGCCTTATTGGCCAAAGGCGACGGGCAATTAAGGTTATACAAATAAAAAAATAGAATACTGTTAACGTGAATTACAGTTAAACCTATAACTACAGTTATATTTAATTCAGTTTATAGTCTATTTACAAAATAGACCCAGGTACATAATTTAATTATTTAATTTTTTTATTAAATAACTAACTGTATAATTTACTTTTGAATATTGCTTCTTTAAAAGTATTCCTTGAAAATAAAAAAGAAACAATTAATTGTATTATGTATCTGGGTCCATTTTGTAAAGCTGGATTAAATATGACGGTAGTTAACGTTTTAACTGTTATAGTAACACATGCGGCTAACACGACTTCAATAACAGATCTGTCCACAATGTAGTGTTTCGGCAAACATCGCCACACCTGGTTATTAGAGCGTTCAACTCATGTGTATGTTGGGGTAATTGCTCGTATCCCCGATATGCACGTTTAATTAAGCGTGTCGTTATAAAATAGTGGTTCAGTAATATATTAACGTTGAGATGGTTTCCAATCAATTAATTTTAACACTCCCATTTAGCGCTTAAGTTACTAAGCCATTTGAATGCATTTAAGTATGCTACTTTACTTTCCTCTTAATAACAAATGCATTTTAGTTTTAGTTTAGATTTTATTTTAGCGAATTTATTTGGATAAGTGACTCTGCGTGGCGCGCACGGTGATCTTATATGCACGTGACCACCGTACAAGTTCCCAGCGTTACCCCCTTAACATGGTTTTTGTTCGCACTCAAGGGACGAATTTTTAGCGGATGTAATTTTAAATTAAATATTCTCAATATATTATTGAAAATTTAAATTTACTAAACACAGAAACATAGGTTGTCTCATTCGTATCTAATTTAGAAAAAAAACCAGTTTATCATTTATTTGCATATTTTCATGTTTTATCATCCTCAGTACTCCAATTCCTATTTTTGTACACCTGATTGAACCTACTCTCAACCAATGCTCACCATTACATCCTATCGTTTGAGATAAATAAACCCAGGTGTTTCAAGTAAAAAAATACAAATTGTATCTTTTCACGAAAATTTACAAATGTGATCTTGTAAACATAATATATTTTTATAGTTTTGAAATTCACTCTCCTCGCGTCAGCTACTTACACTGATTCACACTGAACTATGCGACGACGGCGACTATAAATTAAAACAAATTGAGTGGTTTAAACAACAAATAAATGTTGTATTATGCAATAGATCTACATTTTCACTACTGACAAGTATTTAAGTGAATTATCTTTTTATAAGAAGGGTCCGTTTAACCTGTTCTGTCACCACATTGCCGTCGTCGCAAAGATTCACACTGAACTACGCGACGACGGTGACGAGGCGACAAAATAGGTTAACCGGACCCTTCTTCGTTGAAGATAATTGACATACTTGTCAGTAGTTGACAATGTAGATCTATTTTATAATACAATATTTATTTGTTTTTAAAACACTCAATTTTAGCGAATTTCCCCTAAAGGGAAGAAGCTATTACCGTAGTCGGCATGGTAAGACCTAGCTAGGCCTGGGACCATGATAACTTTTCTTTTTGAGGTCCCCAGATGCCAAAATCACCATTCGTTCAAAAGTGTGTATATATATACATGTATATATGTATGTATATATATACACACTTTTGAACGAATGGTGATTTTGGCATCTGGGGAGCTCAAAAAGAAAAGTTATCATGGTATATATACATATATATATACATTTATATCCGTGGGTGCGATAACTCTCGTAAAAATGCTCCGATTTTGATGAAATTTGGTTAAAATATGTAAAGCAGCATGTATGACTTTAAGCTCGAAAATCAGCCGGATCGCTTTATCCAAAGGGGTATTTTGGGGGGGTTTTGTACCCCTAAAATGGGGTTTTGATTTGTTTACATATCATATTTTAGTAAATCCAACTTTAGTTTTCACCATTAAATTCAGCTTAAAAAACACACAATTTGGCGTTTTGATCATTGCTCTACGTCAATTGGTTACTGAGATATTGAAAGTACTAAACACAGTACGTTGTCCAATGTTATTCTTATGGAGAAAATGAAAAATTTGATATCTTGCTTATTTATCGACTTATCCTGACGAAACTTGGTGTATTGCTTCATATCGTTGTGGTCTGTTGAGACTTGCACGAAAAATAATTTTTTTGCCGATAGTTCCCGTTGCAGCAAACCTGCGTACTCATCCCCCATGTTATTCTTATAGAGAATAAGTAAAATGTTATCTCCCTTAATTATGAACATAAATTAATAAAATTTGGTATGTGGCCTCACCTTGTTGCGTTTTAACAAATTTGCATAAAAACCCATTTTTTATACCTTGCTTCAGCAAAGTTGCATCCTTAGACGCCATGTTATTAAGGAGAATATTTAAAATGTCATAAATAATTTATTTATGAATATATATTGATGAATCTTGGTATGTGGCTTTAAGTGGTATTGGGATACATGTATATGCATGGGAAATTCGCTGAGTACGCAGGTTTGCTGCTACGGGGGTATTACTGTTGTTATAATAATTTAAAAATTACCTATTCTAAAGGTTTTCGTTTTCGAATTGTGTTATGAGTCCTACCTGTAAAAGTCAAGGAATGAGTTTTTTCCACCGTAAACGTACCGTTTGTTTAATACATCCAGTCGCTGCTCCGGGCGAAGATAACGTGGGCAAGATATTCGGAAGCAGTCGAACAGTCTCGAGAGCCGTGAAGGCGGCATTCTCGGTAAACGACCGGCCCTTTCGCTTCAGAAACGTGACCCGAATCTCAAATTCGGTGCCGCTAATTTCCGCGACCAATCAGTCCCGCCTCCACCTGCTCCGGTAAAATAAGTTACGTTCAATGAAATTATGAAAAATTGATTACGGAGGTGGCGGCGGCGGGCGCAGCACCTACCCTGTAGTTTATCGATTCGGCCCCAGACCTCCGTCAGCCGCTGGCCGAGGTGTGTCGACACTCGCACTCGCACACACACTCTTCCCCTGCTCTGCTTGCACTTTACATTGTTCTCTTGTTTTATCTCCTTTAGGTGGGTAGTGTACAGAAAACAGAACAAAATATCTGCGATGTATTTGGTGTGACTGTTATCCCGTTCGTTAAATGTGTTTTTGTATGCAAATTAATTTGTTAGAAACAATGTATTATAATCAAGAGTTTAAAATAGTCGTTGTTTTGGATTTCTGCTCGAGTTATTGAGTCAACAAAATAATCAACCAATTATAATTCGCCAGTTAGCAGTTAAACTACCGGTACCACTTATATCCGGAACTGTTACCGTTACGGAGTCCCATAGGACAACCTTAAAACTGGTCTATACGAGTTTTGAGGCTGCCATTGGGTACAGCAAATCAAGTTGTCATTACATATGGTAAGTCTTTTGGCTGTCCGTTATGACAAGCTTCACCTTGGCCCCTCCATTTGAAACTCCGGGTTTGGTCCCCAACCTGAGAATGTGGTCGGTCGCTGGCTGTTGTACAAGGATACCCTGTCAGTTGAGTTGACCAGGTGGAGGGCAGAGAGGGTCCGCCTGTTTGAGCCATGTTTGAGCCTGATCACAGCTGTCACATGAGCACGGGAGTTGGCCCTCTGAAAGGTCAATTTGGCTGCCTGTCTCAACCCTTTCCTTTCCCGCGATATCCTTTCCTACCGGTAACCTGCGCTTGTGGCAGATGTGCCTAGCAGCTAATGCTGGGGTTTCTTCCTAATGCAGGAATAACAACTGTTACGGAGCGGGAGGATATAAGAAAGCCATAGTTTAGATGTTTATTGTTGAATTTACCGCTTATTTGTAATTTGACTATTGTTAAGCGAATTGTTGTATTTGTTTTTGTTGTTCATTTAGAAGTTAGATTCAAACTAGCATTTAATTTCGACTGTTATTTAATTCGCTTCATTTTTAAATGTAATCTACAGAAATAAAAGCAAATTTAAGAAACAAGATCATCATATATTTTAAACGTAATTTATAATTCACTAGTTATTTTGAGCTTTATAAAGGCTAACGCCTAACAGTTAGAATACAACTGCTATAAAATACAAGAAATTGACACACAGTGTGTCCTGCAGTCCGCACTAGTGTTATTTTTAACGGTGTTTGTGGAAAATAAAATAATTAAAATAAATATCTAGGTTTGATTTCTAAAATAATGTTGTCCTCCCTCGAATATTAATTTGTTAGAAATGGTCAACCGATGTTTAACATTTATTTACCGAGATAGGGCCAGCGATTAACATAGCACGCGACAAAACAGTGATCAAAGATACAGTAGTTTAACTAAGAGATTGTGCAGCTAAATCTGTATATCTTAACTGTACATCCCGTCCTCAATATGTTTTGTAATTTTTTAGTAGTGACCCTGTAAATTTAGGCATGAATGTAATACTGCTTTAAAAATTCAGTCATACAATACATGTTGTTGTTTTAACTATAATGATAAATCTGCTACATCTCAGATCATTTTCGCAAGAAGGAGGTACAATATCACAGAATAGGTTGGTGTTATCGTTAAGATTAAAACGCGCCTATAGCATTATCAAAAATTGTTAATGTTAATTGTCAACGGGGACTCACTCCATTGATCTCCCCTACAACAGATCAGGGTCCCCCCGGAGAATGACGAGTTGTTTTGCTTGTACTGTATTGCCTACTAGACAGTACATTATTTATGTCATAAGTTAGTGTTGCTGAAAATCCCTCGCAAATAGTTTTTTTTACCACGAAAAAGAGGAAAAGACCTTTAATTTTATTGCAGTACATGATCGTCGAAAGCGTTTTCCGATAACGTATGCTTTACGCGGCGCGTCAGGCATAGACGCCTGTTCACGGTTAAGGAAACAATATGAAAATATCACTTGATTAAAAATATATAAATTAAGATTAGATATTAGTTTTCGCGTTTTTATGGCATGCCTAAATGCTGCACAACAAATTCAACAAATGGTCACAATATGTTTTCTTAGCCCAAGGATTAACATAAAGTTAATCTTATACTGGTGCAGTATCAAATTTCTTAAGGTTGACCAAATAAGAGTTGACTAGCAAGTCAAAGAACAGAGTTGGTGAACTATTTTTTTTAAAATTTTAAATGTTTTTGGGCGTTGATCACTAAAGGAAGTAGGTAAGTCAACGCGATATATGTCAGTTTAAACAAATTTAGGTTTGTCGTTTTTAATTTTTTGAATTATACTTGAACAAAACCTCAAGTAGGTTTGAAATATTCGCTGGTATAGTAACCTACAAGTGATCATTAAATCATAAACAAATGTTCATTTACTTTACTCATAAGAGATCCCAATAAGACCAACAAGTGTAGATAATTTCGTTGGTTTAGTGTACTTTATTCAATGTATGACACCAAAGAACCAAATCAAGTTAGTTTATTTAAAAAATTATGATGTAAAGTAGTTTTATCGGATTTCCCAATAGGAAAAAAGCTGTTTACCGGGCGTAGGTTGGTGGGTGGTGGCATGGTAAGAAATAAGCCCGAAGCCATGATAAATTTTCGTTTTGAAGCTCCCAGATGTCAAAAACCTCATTCGTTCAATATATGTAGATACGATAACATTCAATAAACGAGTTCGCACGCAGCACGCTGACGTGAGGGAAGTGAATTTCCACATAAAAAACTATAAAAACTCAAAATCAGTTAAAACATACAATTATTCCAATTTTTATTCAAATCTGAAAATATTGATTTTTTGGCTGTTTTGATGCTCCTGGTTCTATTTACCTGCAATGATGGGAATACAATTTTGTGCATTATAAGGTTAGGATAAGGTCCAGTCAGGCTTTAATGTAGGCGTGAGGTTGTTGGGGATGATAAAAGTACACCAACAAATGAATAACAGGCTTTTCTGAAGTAAAACCCCCATAAGACAACGTACTGTGTTTGGTCAATACACATTTTCATTAATAACTCGGTAAATATATATGCTAGAATGACGAGAGGGGGCTTAAAAGTTTCGCTACACTAATTCCCACAGTTTTTCATTCGTTAATTTTACATCCGGGGCTTTTCTGACCCTTTTTGGGCCCAAAAACTCAAATTTCTAAATTTAAAATCCCCAAAAAAGGGGGTTAGAGTTTTCCGATTGTTTTGCCCAACGAACTTGTCCAACTGATTACAAAAAGGAATGTCTCTACCAAATTTGAAGTAAATTGGACAAAAAATGTGACCGCTAGAGTGCATACACACATATATATATGTCTACATATATATATATATATATATATATATATATATATAAAATTTTGAACGAACCCCCAACACGTATTCAGGGGGTCACATTAGGAACTTCTATGGTGGTCCCGGGCTTAAGTTTCACCGTGCGGGTCATGCTAATAGTTCACTTTCCATAGGAAATTCACTAACAAGTCCGATCTTAATGGAATTTGGAACAAAAACGTGTAAAACAGCATATTTTTCATGAGCTCGAAAACAAGATAGGAGTTTTGCACTCAAAAATGTAATTTTATATAGATATTTCAACAAAAATCAGATTTTAGTTTTCACTAGGCCTATTAAATTCAGCTTAAAAAACAAACAATTTTTAGTATTTGGAATTTTTGCTCTTCCTCAATCGGTAGGGCCTAACTGAGATATTGAAACTGCTAAACACATTATGTTGTCTAATGTTAATCTTAATTAACATTAAAATTAACTAAAATTAATTAAAAATGAATTAAAAGGTTATATCCTGCTAATTTATGAATATATCCTAATATATTAGTACCCTAGGGGATTTTTCTTCACAGTCATAACTCGATAACGGCTGGACGGATTTTAACGTTAACGTTTGAGGTGTCGAATTAAAGGTATTTTTACGTAGATTTTCCAATACGTTTCAGAATTTTAAGAAGGAGCATCACTTAAATACAGTAAAAGGCTGAATTTTTGGAACAGTGGCGCTATCCGACGGCGGAAGTCTAAACTCCGTGTTGATTGAAAGTACGTTACTCGCATTATTCTAAAATTTTACCATCCTTTTTAATATCATGTTTAGTTATGGTTTTTTACTTTCGTTGAGTACAAACATACAAACTTGCTTGGATTCGAGCAACAGGACAACTTTGTAGAGTTTGGCTTCATATGGTTGTGGTCTGTTGATATTTGCATCAAAATCCTTTTTTCTACGCAAATCTTCATGAAATTGAAAAATAAAACCCAATAATTGAGCCATTCTTTTGAAGATTGTCTTGTTTTATGCGAAGTATAAACACACATTTCAAAACCATTAATATAATAATATAACCAGGGATTCTAACTAATTTATTTGTTAATGTACTGGTGGCACCATCTTACAGCGACAGTAAAACTAACTCAAATCAGCTATCTCAACGCTCAAAGCCGCCCATGTGCAACTCTAGTTATATTATATTTCAACAAATATTATACTGCTATCGCGAGCGAAGCCGTGACGACTACTATTATTCTGAAATTCGCCCCCACAATATTACACTGTATATAAAATTCACCATTGCTGCGACGCGGCCACTCACGATGGCTATACACTCACTCCTACAATAAAGAGTCTCGAGATATAAGAACAATCTCATATAGGCAGTATAATCAGTATTAACACGTTGATGCGCTACAATTGGTTTTATCGTAAGTTGGCATCAGACCGGCTAAATCTGGCTAAATCGGATTTCACGGTGCTTGGCCGAGTCAAAGCTGTTGTGTCCTCCCCCTCCCCCTCCCCCTCCTCTCATTCGTACACAATTTGTCTAGTAATCAATATAAGTCAATTTTAATTTGTCTACTTTGTATATTATCTGTGATCTTATTTTACACGGTGTTACATTGTATTTAGAAAGAAGATTGTCTTTATTTAAAATGTCGTGCTTGAAGTTATCAATTGTTGGATTATTCATTTTTTGCTTTCATTCATCGCAGCCTTAGGGTTTCAACCTTGCTCGAAGTTATGGAGCCCTTTTTTTTAGAAAAGCGTCTTTATTGAAGAATACAAAATTCTGTTTTAAGAGTGTTTCTTCCAAATTGGCAAATTTATAGCCTGTAGAATGTAAACTGTTGCCGTTAAGTTTAATAGGTCGTTTTACAAATTGTGTAATTAAGTGTTATTGTGTTCGCATGTTTAACATATATCGCGTTGACTTACCTACTTCCTTTAGTGATCAACGCCCAAAAACATTTAAAATTAAAAAAAATAGTTCACCAACTCTGTTTTTTGAGTTGCTAGTCAACTCTTATTTGGTCAACCTTAAGAAATTTGATACTGCACCAGTATAAGATTAACTTTATGTTAATCCTTGGGCTAAGAAAACATATTGTGACCATTTGTTGAATTTGTTGTGCAGCATTTAGGCATGCCATAAAAACGCGAAAACTAATATCTAATCTTAATTTATATATTTTTAATCAAGTGATATTTTCATATTGTTTCCTTAACCGTGAACAGGCGTCTATGCCTGACGCGCCGCGTAAAGCATACGTTATCGGAAAACGCTTTCGACGATCATGTACTGCAATAAAATTAAAGGTATTTTCCTCTTTTTCGTGGTAAAAAAAAACTATTTGCGAGGGATTTTCAGCAACACTAACTTATGACATAAATAATGTACTGTCTAGTAGGCAATACAGTACAAGCAAAACAACTCGTCATTCTCCGGGGGGACCCTGATCTGTTGTAGGGGAGATCAATGGAGTGAGTCCCCGTTGACAATTAACATTAACAATTTTTGATAATGCTATAGGCGCGTTTTAATCTTAACGATAACACCAACCTATTCTGTGATATTGTACCTCCTTCTTGTGAAAATTATCTGAGATATAGCAGATTTATCATTATAGTTAAAAAAAATAACATGAATTGTATGACTGAATTTTTAAAGCAGTATTACATTCATGCCTAAATTTACAGGGTCACTACTAAAAAATTACAAAACATATTGAGGACGGGATGTACAGTTAAGATATACAGATTTAGCTGCACAATCTCTTAGTTAAACTACTGTATCTTTGATCACTGTTTTGTCGCGTGCTATGTTAATCGCTGGCCCTATCTCGGTAAATAAATGTAAACATCGGTTGGACATATTTATTTACGGTGCCATATCTAGTGCCCCGCGGGAGTATTTAGAGCGGAGGTGGATGGTCCTATCTAAATTAAAAACCTCGTTATATTCCCATTAGTAGAGCGCCGAGAAAAACTGGACAACCTCTCGACTCGTTTGCATCATCTAGTTAAGGTTTGGTTTAGCATTTTCGTTGATACTCTTTTATGATAAAAGTGTTTTTGTACGGTGTATACTCTTTACGGTTTATAATAACTGTTATATATCCCCTATTAGTAGATTTACTGCGTGTGGATTTCTATTTAGCCTACTGGTAACATGCTGAGGAAAAAATCAATGATACGATGACATTTTAATAACACATAAACGTAGTAGAAGTTTAAATTAAATTAAATCTGCGCGAAGACATTTGACACTTTCCTTACCAATTATGCATTAGGTTATATAAACCTCATAATACTGGTGGGATTGTCTTCGGACAAACTATGATGATGATGATGATGACTTGATTCGAAGTGGGTGGCGCTGTCTGCCGCACACACAGGGAGGGCAACGTCAACATTCGGGCGAGGACGCAGCGAACGCTGCTGGGCCGGAACAATCCACCGCAGTCCGCCGCCCCGCCTGGCGCTACTCCAGGCTTTGTTGTTGTTTCGCTTTCTTTATAATACCGCTTGTATATCTTGTTGTTTCACACTCGGATTACTTAACTCGTAATAGTCTTGTTATAAGTAGTGTGTGATATACTGTAATATAATACTTAGACAATATACCTTTTTCTATTATTTATTTTTCTAGCTCATGTTTCTGCCCGGGAATAATTTACCTAACAGCTTTTTAAAATTAATAGTTTACCAGCAACTAAACTACAGTCCTATATACTTCAAACCAAGCAGTATTCGGACCCTCTTATCTGGGAACCGCTTTTAATCCGGAGAACACGTTTATTAACACGTGCTTAAGTAAGAAGCCTTTTGGCCTACTGAAAAAACACATCCTTCAGAAATAAGATTTTAATCTTATTTTATTTTGAAAACTGTTTTTTTACACAGTACTAACACGAATATGAGCAAGTGCAGTACTTATCCTACTTTATTATTGAAACGTAGAAGTTGGCTAAATATGAATGACTCGAGGCTAAAATGGATCCCAATGTTAATATGATGGGGGAATAATTGATTTGTTTTCAAGATAGTTGTATTAATACTGAACAAAATCATTCCAATAACGAACTCGACCGAGATGTACTAAAGAATTTATCTGTAAATCTGTGGAGGGGTTTTCGAGTTATCGTGCGTTAATACACTCTAATATTCTGTGAATATATATATATATATATATATATATATATATATATATATATATATATATATTGTAAGTATATATATATATATTGTAAGTATATTGCAATGTATATATATATATATATATATATATATATATATTAAGAGTATAGAAACATGAAAATAACCATGAGTACCCTGTTGAATACATTTTTTAATTATACTTGCACTAACATGTTTCGACTTAAAGTCATGATCACAGTGCTAATTCATAATGGGCTAACCTAACTCTTGGTGTTATCAAGAAAAACTTAAATATAAGCTTATGATAATAGACAGCTGTTTTACTTTTCCTTATTGGTGCAAGCGTTTTGAGTCTGTTATAATTTTATTAAAAATTGGGTTGTTTGATTATTATTTATTATAGATTAGATTAGCACTGTGATCATGACTTAAAGTCGAAACATGTTAGTGCAAGTATAATTAAAAAATGTATTCAACGGGGTACTCATGGTTATTTTCATGTTTTTATACTTATATTAAAGTAGCCCTTTACTGTGAATTTGATTCTCTAATATATATACAGGGTGTCTCTCGTAAGGTGTCTCAATCCGATTGTAGACGAATCACTTGACCTAGAAGGATGAAATAACGTTATTTCCCACTAAATCAACCCCAAGGAGTAACGTAAAAATAATTTTAACTCGTTTAAAATAGATGGTGTACCAAAATCTGAGGGTCACTAGTTCGAATCTCGGAATTTTCAAATGTAAACATACGTCATGTTATACACAATTTTAAAGCCCTTTGATAGACAAAAATTTTGGTGAAAATAGACTCACTTATCTCTATCCGTTTCAAAATGGCGGTCATTTTTGTGAAACATTAACATTTACGGAATAGGTACCCTGTATCTGCTAAACTAGAAGACATATTCTTATTCTCATTCAAATTTCTTACTAGTATGAACTCAGCTTTACCCTGATATGCTACATGCCAGTATTTAAAACATAGTAAAAAATAACGAAAAATACTTTTTTTGAAAATGTTTATATGCCCAAAATTAAAAAAAGTCAAATGTGAAGTAAAAAATACATGTTATTTCTACATAACACTTCCAAATACTCTTGAGGCCTCTTTTATAAATAAGTTGTGTAGAAATAGCATGTATTTTATATGGGGAAATGAAGATTTTTGTTGATTGCTAAAAAAAGAGATACGAGGTTGATGTAAACTAGAAAGTTGCTAGGATTTCTAAGACCTTTAAAATTATATACTTTTTGATGTACGTTACCTTTAGACTTTTTTGAATTTTGGGCATGTAAACATTTACAAAAAAAAGTATTTTTTGTTATTTTTTACTATGTTTTAAATACTGGCATGTAGCATATCAGGGTAAAACTGAGTTCAATACGAGTTAGACATTTGAATCAGAATAAAAATACGTCTTGTGGTTTAGCAGATACAGAGTATTCCGTAAATGTTAATATTTTCGTAAAAATGGCCGCCATTTTGAAACGGATAGAGATAAGTGAGTTCTGTTTTCACCAAAATGTTTGTCTGTTAAAGGCTTTCAAATGTTGTATAACATGACGTATGTTTACATTTGAAAATTCCGAGATTCGAACTAGTGACCCTCAGTTTGTGGTACACCCTGTATTTTAAATGAGTTAAAATTATTGTTACGTTACTCCTTGGGGTTGATTAAGTAGAAAATAATTTTATTTAATCCTGCTAGGTCAAGTGGTTCGTCTGCAAACGGTTTGAGACACCTTACGTGAGATACCCTGTATATATATATATATATATTCTACCTCTCTGCCTCATGAGGCAACTTACAAAGTTCCATAAGTTCCATAACAATATTCATAAATAAGCAAGATATAGCTCTTCATGTATTATCCATAATAATAACACTTGGCTTAGTACGGTGGTTTGATGCAACGGGGACCTTAACATTGGAGTTTGTAACAGGGTGTCTACGGTCAGGGAGAGTCAGGGAGTCAGGGAATAGAAATTCGGTCAGGGAAAGTCAGAGAACCCAGAGATAAAGCTTATTTTGTTACGTCTCGACCCCTCTTACCAAAGATATAAAAATAAATTTGCAGCTTATAGACAATATTGATTAATATTCCACCTTACGCTACTTCGCAAAATTAATTTTGAAATCTTTGTTAAGTCTCAAAATAGGTTATGAGGGACATTATCACAATAATAACAACTTCCTGTGAGGCATCTTATTAAATTTACATGACAATTCGGTGCTTTCATTTTTCTATATGATCCCTGATGATGAAAATACTGAGGGGATGCTTTGCTCCAGGTTGTATACAATCTGTTTTAGCAGTATTTTTCAGAGGGAGTCCCAATGTTTGGCTGATGATCTAAGGATTCCTAAGGAGTTTATTCCTAACATCTTGTAATCCTCAATTCTCGAGTTTTTATTGAGATCAATTTCTGTAATTTTGTTTTACTAACCTTTATGTTTTATACATGACATAGAAAATAATGTTTTACATATTAAATATACTGTATAATAATTTTGCACACTTATTATCTTAATATAAACGGTGTCAGGAAACTGGCACACACTTTCTGCCTTTTAGCGCAACTTAAATGAATAAATTACTTTTTATTTACTAAATATAGAATATAAAGTACAGATGAGTGTACAGAAGATTGTCTAAAATAGGTTTTTTCAGAAATATCCATTCAAACCCCATTTTGGGAGGCACTACATAATTTCGTTGCCACACAAAGTGGTTTTGAGAGGGAAAATGCCCCCTTGTCCCCCCAGGGTTAAGTTGCAACATATTTCGAATATCCTTTGTTGGTCAATGCTAACTTGACCTGCATATCAAGTTTAAACGAAATTGATCAGTAAATAAGAGAGAAAAGGTAAGTTCTGTATTTCCCATAAGAATAACAGTAGACAGTGTGCTGCGTTTACCGCAAAATGAAAATTTAAATTTTCCCGCAACCAGCAATCGTAGAATAATAATTCAAAATACTGAATTATTTAGTTTTTTATCTCTGGGTCATTCCACATCAAGTCATACAGGCCATGACACCCACCATCTCAGATTTTAGCGAATTTCCCCTATAGGGAAGAAGCTATTACCGTAGTCGGCATGGTAAGACCTAGGCCCGGGACCATGATAACTTTTCGTTTTGAGGTCCCCAGGCCCCAAAAACACCATTCGTTCGAAACTGTATATATATATATATATATATGTGTCCGTGAGCACGATAACTCTCGTAAAAATTATCCGATTTTGATGAAATTTGGTATAAACGTGTAAAGCAACATTTATGACTTTAAGTTCGAAAACCAGCCAGATCGCTCTATCCGAAGGGGTATTTTGGGGGGGTTTTGTACCCCAAAAATGGGTTTTTCGAATTTTTTACATATAATTTTGGAAATAGTCAAATTTTATTTTTTCCCATTGGATTCAGCTTAAAAAAACACACAATTTGGTATTTTGATCATTTCTCTACGTCAATTGGTTACCGAGATATTGAAAGTGCTAAACACAGTACGTTGTCTAATGTTATTCTTATGGAGAAAAATAAAAATTTTATATCTCGCTTATTTATGAACGTATACTGACGAAACTTGGTATACGGCTTCATCTGGTTGTGGACCAATGATATTTGCTCAAAAAGACAATTTTTTACCCAAGGCTCCCTTAGCAGCAAACCTGCGTACTCAGCCCCATGTTATTCTTATGGAGAATAAGTAACGTGTTATCTGCCTTCATTATGAAAATAAATTAATGAAATTTGGTATGTGGCTTTACCTACATGAGTTATATTGATATTTGTATAAAACTCCATTTTTTGTGTTCCTTGCTTCAGCAAACCTGCATACTCAGCTGCCATGTTATTCTTATGGAGAATAATTAAAATGTCATAAATCGTTTATTTATGAATGTATATTGATGTAACTTGGTATGTGGCTTTATGTGGTATTAAGATACATATATATGCATTGGAAATTCGCTGAGTATGCAGGTTTGCTGCGACGGGGGTATTAATGAAACTTGGGGATTCTCATCTATACACAAATATATGAAAACATACAAAATTTTATCTCTTTTCCTCTAATAGTTTTTATTTTATAGCCACTTTAAATATGAATAAAATTTGCAATTTTGCTGCTTCCGAGTCCTCGAGATGAAGTGCACTGTCAATGAAAAAAAATCCTAACTTAGCCATTTTTAACGATAGTCCTATGAAAAAATTCAGTACTGTTAAGTAAACTGTGCTGATTTCAGAAACAAATACGTTACCACTACATGGTCACTGATTTGGTGTAAACAAGTTTTGTAATATTTTAAGAGTTTTTTTTTGTAGGCGAACATGTATGTCCTACAGAAACGAGCACATCTTTAAAAGGCACAGTGATAATCAAAAGTTTCAATAATCTTAAAAATGTTTCAAAATGCTTTAGCCTACAACATATACAATATAAAGATTTAAAATAATGAAAAATGGGTATTTTATCTGCCTAGGAATTGGAAACACAATTTTTTAAATAAGTAAACTCCACAACCGTAAAAAAACATTACATGTGAAACAAATAAATTGAAACGACAATATTAGACCCATTAAGTCAATTTAATAGGCTACTATATAATTAATTCAGTTCAATAAAACAGTTGTGCAGTAATTATGACTTATTTTAAAAATAAATTTTGTTTTGATTTGTTAAATTTTACCGGTTTCATAATGAAAATAAAAATAATCAACTTACTAAACAGTTTGAAATTATTACTTTTCTTTTATTACAAAGGTTCAGTAAAATTTTTTCAAAGAGTTAAAGGCAAATCATCAACCTGCTGAGGCTACAGTTTTAATGCATTTTAGTGAAAAATATTCACTTGTTATTCAGGACAAAGTGCAAGGTTGCCACTGTACACAAGATAGCAGTTCCCTCCATCCTGTAGTAATTTACACTTGTAAAGAGCCAAAGAAGGATCACATTGTATCAAGTTTGAGTGTCATCTCAGATGATTTAGAGCACAATGTTGTTTTTGTTTATGAAACCCAATAGATATTTTTAAATGAAAAGTTTACTCAAGTTATAAGAGTGTACACTATTTCAGTACCAGGTGTGCTGGACAGTATACGAACTGTAAGAACTTTATAAATCTTATTTCACCGCCAAAAATATTTTAATTTGAAAGGATGCTGGTTTGCCACAAGTAACGGGAAATCTTCATGTGATGGAATAGGAGGAACAGTTAAATGTCTTCTCAGAAAGGAAAAGTTTGCAGCTTGACCTTGGTAATACCATTACTGATGTGGCTATAGTTGTAGAGTTTTGACAATCTAGAATAGATCAAATATCTATCAAATATGGAAATATGTTAAAATAAAATTTATTCTCTTGTAGGCAACAGCTAGAATCCAGATGTTTACTAGCCAAAACAGTACCCGGTACTGGTATTTTTACTGGGTTTCTCTATGTCCATTGTCGGATAGAGATACTAAGAGAATAAGATTTGATTGCAATTACAGTTTGGTCTTCAACTTTTATGGGAAACATCAATCAATTATGGACAAGTTAATAACATGGCTCAAATTTCTACAAACTCCTTATGTGGCATGTGTTTATAACCATTGGTTTTTGGCATTATTATTTCAAAAGGTGAAGAGGAGTGTGAGGAGTGTGCAAATTAAGTTTATGTATCCTTTTGGTCCAGCTCCATCATTTAAGTGGCCATATCAGAAAAAATGATATTTGCTTCGTTCCACTGCAGAACATTTTAAGTGTTGTAGAACCCCCTAAAACTAGGGGTTCAAGAATAATGTAGGCTTACTACTTTCATGAAAAATATATGATCGCCGCTGATATAAAGTTCAGTGACCTTTTCAGACAGAGAAGAAATTGAGGAAACATAACTTTTTCATTTGTGTACCAAGGTGGAACTCCAAATCAATTTGTCTTGCTCAATGTCTCAGTGCACTGACAACTATTAACTAATATAAGTAACCTAACATAAAGTTTCAGAAATTGTTAATAATGAAGTTGTTTCATGCTTTGCTTGATTAAACTATTCTGACAGATGAATAATTATCATAATGTTTGTAGGGAATGTAAATTTAAAATACAAAGTTTCTATTTATTTCCTAATCTTATTGTTTCATGATAAACAAATACAATTGTTTAATGTGTTTAACATTATTTAGTAAGTTGATTATTTTTATTTTCATTATGAAACCGGTAGAATTTAAGAACATAAAACATAATTTATTTTAAAAATATGTCATAATTTCTGCAGCACTGTTTTATTGGAATCACTGAACTGATTAACAAATATAGCATAGTAGCTTATTAATGGACTTTTAATGTGTCTCATATTGACGTTTCAAGTTATTTGTTTCACCTTTTTTTTACGTCGTAGAGTTTACTTATTTAATAAATTTTATTTCCAATTCCTAGGCAAATAAAATATCCATTTTTATTATTGTAAATTTGTATATTGTTATATTATATTTTATATTGTAGGCTGCAGCAGTTTGAGGCATTTTTTAAGCATATTGAAACTCATTTGTACTCTTATATGTTATAAAATTGTTATATACTGTATCTACTTTTTTGGGTTTTATTAAAAGCAGCTGATAAAATGCCATATTTTTTATTTCTTGTGGTGATAGAAAGTTTAATGTATATCACTTTAAAAAAGTTTATTTGATTATCACTGTGCCTTTTAGAGATATGCTCGTTTTTGTAAGACATGTTTGCATAAAAAAAACTCTTAAAATATTACAAAATATATTTTGTTTGCCCCAAACAAAAGACCATGAAGTGGTAACTTATTTTTTCTGAAATCAGCACAGTTTACTTAACAAAACTGATTTTGTTGAAAGGACTATCATTAAAAATGGCCAGCGAGGTAGAAACCATGGAGAGCTCGCCAAATGGACAGAAAACGGTCCGCGCCAAAATCGGCTAATTGGTGTGTTCTCTAGCTCTGTACACATCCAGACAGACAGACAGACATCACGTAAAAATCTCGTTTTTGGGTTCAGGGAGTACCAAAACGAATATTTTCACTAACAATTCAAATTTGAAAATTTTGACGAAAACAATACTTTCTCCATATACTATGTTTAAGGCGAGAAAGTAAAAACGAATGCCTATTTCCCTTAATCATGCCATCACTTGAGAATGAGTGCACCGAATTGAATAATCCTTTTTTTTTGTTGTGTTCGTTATGTCAGGACAAGGTTTTTATAAAAGAAGATTTTTAATCCGACCTAAGGGGCCCTGTCCCTCTGGCCTTCAAAGTTCCCATTGATTTTATCAAAGTTCAGTTAGTTACACACCAAACAGCTGTGTAACAAGGATTATATCTAAATATACTTGAAAGGCATAAACATATGTTCATTATGGAATACAAAAAAAACTACTTGAATGGCAACTCTCATAATGGAAATAAAAAAACTACTTAAATGTCAACTCAAATCCTTCTTTCGATAGGCGAGTGAGCGAAGCGAACGAGCTCATCCTGAAAATAAACGAGTCAGTATTTGACATAAAACAAATTCAATGACATTAGGAAAGGACAACGTCTGTCGGGCCAGCTAGTGCTTGTATATAATGCGAAAATACTACGATGTATTTCGAAAGTTGGTCAGGGGAGTTTTAAAGAAGGGTCAGGGAAAGTCAGGGGAAAATGAAATTCTGTAGAAACCCTGTTAAAAGCAAGTATTATTAGGACTAAACCAGATAAAGCTATACACAAAGATTCTTGCAAATATAATCACAAAAGAGGGGCTTTTCTTCCTTGTTGAAAAAATCGCTTAATTGAAACGTTGGTTGTTTTCGAGGGTAGAATTTGTCATAATTTAGTCAATAATAAAGGTGTCGTTGAGGCAATAAGTGTCCAAGGAGCGACGGCAATCTGGAAACGTAAAGTGGCAATTTCCTGATTACATGAGTACGAACATGTTATGCTTTAGAATAACTAGTCCTGCGATTTTCTCGTCCGAGGACAGAGAAATAAGTTCCTTTTACCGACCAGAGCTTAGTTGTATGAACTCATCCGCAACTGGGTTGTAAAATTGTCTCGTTTAAATGCATAGAAATAGTAATACATAAACAGAGACAACTAATACTCCGTTTGTTATTTAAAACGGGTTCACCGCGACTTTCTAAATTGTTTAACTCACCTAAAAACAACTGTGAAGTGAGTGAACAATTGTTGTGAAGTGGTAATGTCCTGTAACTACAGTTGTAGTTTATGTAGTCATTGGTATATATCTATCTACATTAGTAAAATAATTTCTTGATTTTTGTTCGGTGAGTTTCGACCCCTAATGTTTTATTTACATATTATAGTAATCGAAAGCTCTTAACCTCAAGAATGTGCCTTTTGGGGTTTATAAAAACATTCAACTTCAGGGCTCCGTCTCATTGGATCTTGAATTTACAACGTTAATCTTATGGAGTTATATTTTATTTAGTCATACAAATGATAATAATGTATGTAAACTTACCGTCAACATGTGCCTTTTGGGATTTTGAAAACATCCAACTTCAGGGCTCGGCCTCATTGGCTCTTAATGTTTCAATGTTAATCTTATGGAGTTATATTTAATTTAGTCAAACGGCTGATAATAATGTAAACAGTTCAAAACATCTGACCCTGTGCCTACAAGATTCCCGTGCGGAGAACGGGACTCCTGCTGGTTTTTTATAAATAACATTTTTGAAAGAATACTGGTAGTTAATACAAAGTTATTATTGGCCTACTACATCGAGATTGTGGTGAAGGCGAGATTGGAGTTGTTTACAAAGGATTGCCTCCGCCTCCCACCCTAGCTAGCATTTGTTGATGATAATCCGCCGGACGAGCTTTTGATTACTTACCCTCGTATTCAGATTTGTATTGAAAAAACTGAACTGATCCATTTGTGATGATAGTTTAAATACTCTTCGCAATATTGAATACACTTTCAATAATGTCATTTACATTCGAACACTACGCTTTGGAAACTAAACTATTTCCGATGATCTCGGTTCCTCCGAGAAGATTTTTTGTTTGTTTGTTTGTACTTTTGTTTGTTTGTTTGTCAATGTAGGGGCAACGGGGCGAGACGATTGAGGACAGTTTAGAGTTTAGAATATATTATGGATTATAACTACATAGATAAATACGACTAGGTTGATAAGTATTTAAATCATTTTCTATGACGCCGACTTCCCGTCGACGCGCATGTGCTTGAATTATAAGTGTATTAAGCACTTAATTAAGCACTTGAAACAGGTGATTGTTTCAATGTTGTATGGTAGGGAGGGGTGAGAATTGCGGGCCAGACAGTCGCAGTGGCGCGACGGGCGCGGGCGGTCACTGCATTATGTCTCCGTTAATGCTCCAATATTGCGCCCTTCTGTGAAAGCTTTCACTTCCAACCTACCGGATCCATAGTGTTACCGATACAAAACTTTAAGCACAGTTTTTTGATCCCATTAGTTGTATCAGCTTTATTTGAGTTGTTGAATTGAACCAACAATTTTAGAAATAGATTAAAGCATTTT
Organism: Allygus modestus; assembly: GCA_963675035.1. Classification (NCBI taxonomy): domain Eukaryota; kingdom Metazoa; phylum Arthropoda; class Insecta; order Hemiptera; family Cicadellidae; genus Allygus; species Allygus modestus. Next base: position 233,116,461 of record OY776111.1, read on the forward strand.
CTTTATAATTTTAAGCAAAATTTACATTAAGGAGATACGATTTACCAACTTGTTATTACAAATTAGATTAAATTGGTAAACAAAGTGATTTACGCACAAACATTTTAAAAACGACAAGGTTTGAATATATTGTTGACTAGCTGTGTACCCGTCCTTCGTACGGTTGTATATAAATGGTAGATTAACTAAAGCAAATAAAAATCCACATTATTTTACAATATTAAAATTATATTTTAGACGTTTAATGTACAATTCGATCAAAGTTAACGAAATATACTGGCAGATTGTTCGGGTTCTGTTGCTAAGTCGAGGAACTCTGTCGGGAGTAAACGGCGTGTGGTTTGCGACTCCAAATCGGTACACATAACACTTTGGATTCGCTTTTAGAAATAAAAGAACTCAAGTATAAAAAATAAAAAAAACTATCGGTGAGGGGGGAGGGGTAGCAAAAATAAAAATCGGGGTAGAGTAAAAATATAAAACCGTGGAGGGGGCCAAAAATATAAAATGGAGGGGGGACATCAAACAAAAATACGAGTTCGGACGCAGCACGCTGACGTGAGGGAAGTGAATTTCCACATAACAACTTTTAAAACTCCAAATCAGTGTAAAAACATTAATTTATTCCAATTTTTATTGAAATAAGAAAACAGTGATTTTTTGGCTGTTCTGATGCTCTTGGTTTCATTTACCTGCAAAGCTGGGAATACAATTTTGTGCATTATAATGTTTGGAGAAGGTCCAGACAGGCTTGGAAGTAGGCTTTAGGTTTCTGGGGATGATAAAAGTACTATAACAAAGGAATAACAGGCTTTTCTAGTGTAAAACCCCCATAAGACAACGTACTGTGTTCAGTCGATACACATTTTCTTTAATAACTCGGTAAATATGTATGCTAGAATAACGAGAAAGGGCTTAAAACGTTTGCCTCACTAATTCCCATCTTTTTACATGCATTAATTTTACATACGGGGTATTTCTGACCCTTTTTTGGCCCAAAAACTCAAATTTTGAAATATTAATCCTCAAAAAAAGGGGTTTAAAGTTTTCCGATTGTTTTGCCCAACGAACTTGTTCAACTGATTACAGAAATGACTGTCCCTACCAAATTTGAAGTAAATCGGACAACAAATGCGACCGCTAGAGTGCAAACACACATATATATATTAGGGGTGTGCGAGTAGTGATTTTTTAATCGAGTCGAGTCGAGTCGAGTAGTGCCAATTATTTTCGAGTTTCGAGTATTTTCGAGCGAGTATTTGCCATCAGTTGGTACTTTAAAATAGTGTAATGGGATTTGGATACCACCCTAGATTTTATAACCTAAACATTGTTTCTAACTAATACAAAGTTTTGGCAAGCACAATCAAACTGGATTACATAATGACAAACAAAACATGGTTTCACTTTCGTTTCCGGCCAATGAAACAGGGCCCGGTTCTCATTTGGCCAATTTCACCTGGTCCAGACATCACTTATAATCAATATTAAATTACGAAATTGTTAGTTACGGCCGAAATTACGCGGTCCGATCGTCATTTCGGCCGATTTTACTTGATGCGATCGCCTTTTGCGGCCGTTACTACGCATTTTGGCCGGTCACAATCGTTAGCGATCGTCCGGAAATCGGCAGGAAATACTCGCTCGAACTTTCGAGTAGTTTTCAAAACTTCGAGTCGAGTTCGAGTATTAAAATACTCGGCCAAAAACTCGAAGTTTCGAGTACTTGCACACCCCTAATATATATATATATACACACACACACACACAATTTTTAACGACCCCCCCAAAACATGTTCAGGGAGTCACGTTAGGAACTTCTATGGTGGTCCCGGGCTTAAGTTTTACCGTGCGGGTCATACTAATAGTTCACTTTCCAAAGGAAATTCACTAATAAAATCGAAGAGGGGAGGAGCAAAATATAAAATATAAAATTGGGGGTGGGGAAAAAAAAATGGGGGGGAGCCAAAGTATAAAATCGAAGGGGGTAAAAAAATATAAAATCGGGGGGGGGTAAATAAATATCGGAGGGGGGCAATATAAAATAAAAATATAAAAACGAAGAAGAGAAGAGCAAAATATAAAACCGGGGAGGGGAATAAAAATCGGGGAGAGCAAAAATAAAAACCCGGGGGGTAGGCAAAAAATATAAAATCGGGAGGGGGCAAAAATTTAAAATGGGGGACATAAAAAAAAATCAAATCGAAGAGGGGGGCAAAAATATAAAATCGTGGGCGAGCAAAACTATAAAACCGCGGGGGCGCAAAAACTAAAATCGGGGGGGGGGTCAAAAATATAAAATTGGGGGGCAAAAAAATATAAAATCGTGGGTGGGGCAAAATTATAAAATCGGGGACATAAAATAAAAATATAAAATCGAAGAGGGGGGGCAAAAATATAAAATTGGGGGGGAGCAAAATACAAAATTTGGAGGTGGCAAAAATATAAATGGGGGGAAAAATAAAACTATAAAATAGAAGAGGGGGAGCAAAATATAAAATCGGGGGTGGGAAAAAATAAAAATTGAGGGGGTTGAGCAAAAATTAATATAAAATCGGTTTGGGGGGGGGGTACAGGAAGTATCGGTAAAGATTGTTTTTTTTTGTGCAAATAAGAATAGACCCAGATGAAGCTACATTAATATTTCATTAATATTAATTAATAGCTTGCTGACGTACCCGTTCTTCGCACAGGGGTTTTCTCTACCCGTGCTTTAGTCAATGCAATTTGCATTTTAGTTAGCTTGAAACAGCTGTTCTTGCTTCTGCTCTTTAAGCTGTCAAATCTAAGTATCCACAGCTGTTCGCATTACTGTTTCTGAATGTTTACTTTATTCTGAAATGTAAACATTGAAACTTACGACGTTCACGGGGCGTAGCCCGAGGGGATTTTAAGGAAGGGAATAGGCCTATGTGTTGCATGGGTTCAAGATCTACCTATGTTTAAAGTTTCAACCCAGTCGGTTCCAGTAGTTTTTGCGTTTACCCGGAACATCAGACAGACAGACACCACCTCTTCTTTATAATACTAGCTGTGTACCCGTCCTTCGTACGGGTTGTATATAAATGGCAGATTAACTAAAAAAATTAACAACCCACATAATTTTACAATATCAAATTACATTTTACACTTTTAAAGTATAATTAAATTAAAGTTAACGAAATATACTATGGCAGATAGTTCGGGTACTGTTGCCAAGTCGAGGAACTCTGTCGGGTAGTGCACGGTGTGGTTTTTTCGACTCCAAATCGGTACACGTAACACTTTGGATTAGATTTTAGAAATATAAGAACTCAAGTCCAACAAAATATTAACCCTGTTTAACATTTTAAATACTTTGATACATTAATCTTTACATTCCAATAAATTAATAGTAATGTAACGAAACATTACACTTTAAAAACATTGACAAACCACTTTTAAAATCACCATTCTTGCAAGATCCTGTTTTCATTATAATTGTAAATAAACAATTTAAACTTGGAAAAATCATATGTTTTAAAAACATTTGACTACTTGATTTTATTTAAATAAATGTAAATCAAAATATACGAACTGTTCTAACAGTGGTCATGGTTAAATGAACGGTATTAAATATTGTATATGTTCGTTCCTCCCTTTGGAATAGACCTACATTTTTGTTGATCTCCGTTGCTTGTTCATCGTTCATTGCTTGCTCCGTTGTTGTTGGACGTGGGGATGGCACAATCACAGAGCCAGGCACTTTCCAGGTAAAACTGTTTATGAACCTCGGTGTAACAAACTGTCAATCAATAAATCCTGTGAATCATCGATAGTGCCGAGTGAAGGATAGATGTTTCTGAGACTTAATATGTTTTTCAATGTTCCAATCTCAACTTTTAAAAGCGCATACGAAAACTGCTCAACCCCTTAATCTTCTCAAACATACATTTTCATATTTACTGTTAAGTTCAGACGCTCAGTGGCCGGCTACATAAAATATATTTTTAGAGAGGCTCGTCCACTCATGTCTCACTTACGACAGAGGGTCTGTGTGAAATCTCCAGAGAACAACACCGTGACTCCCCATGATGTTGTTTCTTATTTCCTTTAAGGCATCAAATTTCAGCTCTACTGGTTGAGTAGTTGGTGTGTTATGACTAACACGCTTATATTAAAGGCCATTGGGCCAGAGTCCTTGAGTATATTTGTGTCTGGAGTAGGTAAATGTCTGCACTGAGCTATCAGCTACATTCCTACCGAATTTCAGATCCATCAGTCCAAGAGCATGTGCAAGATTGTTAAAATATTGTATTTTGAAATTCCGGGGGCGAAGCCTTTAAACATTTTCTTAACAGAAATAGGCTTGCGTTTTGTTCTGATGAATTAGTTATGTTCCTACCGAAATGTAACTTACAAAGGTCCAGTAAATACTAATACTCATAAAATTGTCATAAAAGTAAATTAGCGAAGAGACCTATAGGACTTTTTTAAATTATTCTTATTGTGAATCTGCAGCATAAGGGGAACCACCATCCAAAATTTTATCTTCAATAGACATTGTCGTTTCTTAGATAAAGTGATCACTATGTCAGTGAGTGCATGAGTCTGACAAATATAGATTTAGATCATATATCCACTTATGTTATTTATTACCAATCTTCAGTCAACGTTTTAAAATACCCCCGTCGCAGCAAACCTGCATACTCAGCGAATTTCCAAGGAATATATAACATAACACATTTAAAAACTTAACAGGATTCATAAGCAAAGTATTCACAAACAAGCGATATTTAAAATATTAATTATTCTCCATAAGAATAACATTGGGGATGAGTACGCAGGTTTGCTGCAACAAGGCACACAAAATAATGGGTTTTTATGCAAATATCAATAGAACTCATCTTAGTGAAGTCACATACCAAGTTTCATCCATATACATTCATAAATAAGCGATATATAACATTTTAAGTATTTTCCATAAGAATGACATGGGGACCAAGTACCTAGGTTTGCTGCTACAGGAGCCATAGGCGAAAAATTGTTTTTTTGTGGAAACAACAATAAACCATAACTAGATCAAGCCATATACCAAATTTAGCCAGTTTATGTTCATAAATAAGCGAGATATACAATTTTTCTTTTTCTCCATAAGAATAACATTAGACAACGTACTGTGTTTAGCACTTTCAATATCTCGGTAACCAATTAACGTAGAGCAATGATCAAAATACCAAATTGTTTGTTTTTTTAAGCTGAATTCAATGGTATAAATTAAAATTTCATTTAAATTAAAATTAAATGTGAAAACCCCAAAAAACACATTTTTGGGGTACAAAACCCCCCCAAAAACCCCCCTTTGGATGGTGCGATTCATCTGGTTTTCGAACTCGTTCAAATAAATAGTACTTTACACATTTGTACCAAATTTCATTAAGATCGGACCTTTTTTACGAGAGTTTTCGTGCTTACGGACACACACACACACACACACACACACATATATATATATATATATATATATATATACATATATACAAATTTGAACGAATGGTGTTTTTGGCATCTGGGGACCTCAAAATGAAAAGTTATCATGGTCTCGGGCTTAAGTCTTACCATGAGACCTACGGTAATAGCTTCTTCCCTATAGGGGAAATTCGCTAAAAGAACTAAAACACCTATTTATAGAATAACTATGCCATCATCTGGTTCAATATAAATAAATGCTTTGTCCGTAAGAATAGCATAGGATCTTTAAAACCCTATGGGGCAGTGTCCTAAGGTAATTTAAAACAATCCAATTAGCCTAAAACCTTCTAACGCACATATAGAACATAGAAAACAGTTGCATAACAATCGGTGCACCCATTTTCCTGTGAAAAACGAACAAAACATGACCAAAACCGCACAAAATCACGTTTTTGAGCGGCCGCCATTATTTTTTTAAAAGGCGTATGACAGTTTATAGTGCCCTAAAACCTTCTCACGCATATATAGAACAAAGAAACAAAGTTTCATTAATGTCAGTGCACCCGTTTTATAGTGAAAAGCGAACAAAAACCCGTCCTTGAGCGTTACCGGCAGACAGACAGATAGACATAAATTGAGATAAGATTTGTTTTGGTTTCCCTAGGGTGTAAAACGTGAAAATATGCACAAATTTCGTAATCCCAAGCAATGTACAGACAAAACTCTAATTTTATTTATATAGATTAATTATACGGTATATTGAAATATACCGTATAATTTATACCGTATATATATATACTTATATATATATCAAGTATATATATATATATATATATATATATATATATATATATATATATATATATATATATATATATATACTTGATGTACACGTTCTTCGCACAGGGGTTTTCCTTACCCGTTCTATAGTCAATGCAAATTGCATTTTAGTTATCTTGAAACAGCTGTTGTTCTTGCTTCTGCTCTTTAAGCTGTCAAATGTATGTGCCCTCAGCTGTTCACATTACAGTTTCTGAATGTTTACTTTCTTATGAAATGTAAACATTGAAACTTAGAACGTTCACGGGGCGTAGCCCGAGGGGATTTTAAGGAAGTGAATAGTCCTATGTGGTGCATGGGTTCAAGATCTACGTTTGTGTAAAGTTTCAGCCCAGTCGGTTAAGTCGTTTTTGCGTTCACCCGGAACATCAGACAGACAGACAGGCAGACAGACAGACAGACAGACAGAAACCACCTCTTCTTTATAATATTATAGATATAGATTTAACGACATTGTATTAAACCTTTTGTGTTTTCATTTTTTGTGTTTCCATAAAAGGGGTCAGGCATTTGAGAGGAGCTAATAACTAAAACAAACAAACAAAATGAAAAGAAATATATTGAACTGAGACGAGAGAGATATTACGATAATAGCTGGAGCAGGGTTCACTGTTGCCTCAGGTGTAAAATAAGTGGCCCAATGGATACACTTTTAACTAATCAAAGCTTATTAAAAATTACGATACTCTACTGCTTTTTTTTAATACCAACTAAAACTGTTGCAATTTGGCAATAAATTGAATTTAATTGACGTTTCTTCATAACTGTAGAATAGAGGAAAAACGATCCAATTTATAAGTGCCTAAAATAATACATGACCCCTATTTATTGACGCACCGTAGTACTGTACTAAAACTGTAGTGTGTAGACTGAAGGCCGCGTTGTAACTGTAGCAGCAAGGGATGAGCTCCTCATTCGATTTGCCGTAGCGATTGCATTAACCCCTCCTCTTCCACTGTACACCCAGGCTTGCTTTTCGTTCGTACAGTTAATTTATTCAGCATTGCTTCAGTTTTAAACCCAATAGAAGGTGTTTCAAAACTATTTACACTTTCAGAAGATTTCTTGTTTTAAATCGCTTTAGTACCACCTTAAAATTGTTAAAGAAAAATCATTAATCCGAAAAAGTGTGTTTAGTATAATAATAAGAACTATGGACGCATATTTGCACTTTTTATTATCCTCTAATCATAACAAAATTATACTACTTGTTAAATTACCTAAACTTAGTACTTGTAAAACCCTATTTCGTGTCTTATATTTTTTTTTAATTGCTTCTAACGTATCTCAATAATATTTTTAATTGGACCATTTTTGTTCCAGGAGAACTGTCTTTTCTATAAAGCTTCTTGTTTACAAAAAAAAACCGAGCAACTGTTTCTATAAACGTCGCCCACTGCCGACGTACAAATCCCTCTCCGTCGTCGTGTCGCGACTCTCGGCATTGTTATTGAATCACATAAAGCAAGACGTCGTTGGTCGCTGGTCGCTGGCAGTGGTTCAGGCAATTTAGTTAAGTTTAGAGTAATGGCGGGTTTCACACTGGAACGTTTTTGGCCTACTGTCTCTCTGGGTTATTTAGTTTCACTGTAAAGGGTGGTTCATAGATTGCTGAATTCCGATTGCTAGCTAAGCAAACAATAATCAATTCAATACAATTGTTAATGAACTAGACCGTTTTGTAGCCAAGCAGTGTTTTGTATTTATATACCGGTTGGCCGAATGATTTTAAGAGTGAACATTCACTCGCAAGGCTCCTAAGTAATCAAGTCAACCCGATGTAAACTTAACAATATAACAGTTTATTTCTCTTCAGACTTAATATTTTTCTTTACTGAACAAGTACAAACGCTTTTAAAATGAAACGCTAAAGCCGTGATTAACACGATGCAGGTTAGAGAGGTGTTCGCTAACCTTCATAACCTTTTCGCTATTAACCTGCACCGTGTAATCGCGGCTTTAGCGTGTTTTAAAAGCGTTTGTACTTTTTCAGTAAAGAAAAATATTGACAAGGTAGCCTTGCGTATGTGTGGACAGAAACATGACGAGCAGCCTGCACAGTTTTTGATCAAGGTTCTGTTAATAAAGCGACGTAGTAGCACTAACCCTGACGTAAAAGGGCCGAACTACAATTCTTTGTTAGTTATTTCGTACCATTTCTATCATAATTAATATCAATTCGTAAATATATTCGTAACAGGTCAAGTTATAGTGCATTATATTTAAAATAATCGTCTTGATGAAAACTTCACAAATTATATTTTATTTTTAATATTTATTTTACCATTCCAAAATAAGCTTAGAAAATAAAATAATCCTGTAAGTAAACGTCCCTGAAGAGGATAATCTATATTGAGAGGAACACTCAATTTGCTCAGTAGTTATTATTTAAACACGGTTTTTAATAAATTGCCTGTATATTTAGAAGTTACTTAAAGGGATTCGGAAATGTTTCAAGTTATTTTGCAGTATGCCGTGCATAATTTCCGTCTGGTAAATAGAAAATAATGTAATTGTATCCTAAGACATTATGATAATAAATTACGGTACAGTTTAACAGATAATTTTAAAATAAATTGTTAGTTGCAAATTTACTTACAGTTACTGGACGAGGGGAGGGGAGGAACGTAATTAAAATTGTTCAGTATTAAAACTTTAAGAAGAAAAGTTCGGGACAACCTCATTGTTGCAGAACTATAGACAATTCTATTATTATAAAACATGTTAGGTATTTTGCAAAACAAACATTATTGTTTGAAAATCGCTAATTAAAGACCTTATTTATTTTATTTATTTTTATTTTATTCAATGGGGGAACGAAGCGTGGAGGGTTCGGTTACACCGTTCCCCATTACTCACGTGGCTGCTGTTGATTGATGCGATTGATTGATTTAACGTTCAGGGAAATGTTGTACACGAGTCAATCAATCTCTCAATGATTTATTATTTGCTTAAGAAACAAAAGATCTAATAATTTGTATACCTCTTTCCGTCTTTTAACTTAAAATGTGACTTTAAAATATGTTCTTCATATTAAAAAAATTATTCAAAATGCAATAAGTATGATATCACCTGCATCGCTCCTTGTACGACTTCCCCCTGCCCCGTGGCGAGGTGAAGACCTGCGGCCTCAGAGGCTTGGCGGTCACGTGCCGCGCTTACGTCAAATCTCATTTTTACTCTATTCACCCCGATTACTGTTATTTGACGTATGTAAAAACGAAAATACACTGTATTTAGAACGATTGATTTCCTAATTTAGAGCAGTTTTAGTTTTTCAAGCAATTCCAATTCATTTTTCACGTCTCATGGCGCACAAATTTAATTTGTTCACTTTCATTTCTCCTTCGTCGAGCGCTTTCACTTGCTCCTTCATCATCATTGTTGCGGATTAGGAAACCCCATTAGAGCTGCTAGTCACATCTTCCACAAGCGGTAATATTGCGCAGGTTACCGGAAAGATGGGATATAGCTGGAAAAGAAAGGGTTGGATGGGACGGCAGCCAAATTGACCCTTCAGAGGGCCAACTCCCGTGCCCCTGTGACAGCTGGGACGAGGCTCTCAAACAGGGGACCCACATTCTGCCCTGCAACTGGTCAACTCAACTGACAGGGTATCCATGTACAACAGCCAGGGACCATTCATTCTCAGCTTGGCAGCTGGGGACCAAACCCGGAGATTCTGTCCCTAACCGCTGCAAATGGAGGGACCAAAGGTGAAAGGGAAGTTTGTCATAATGGACAGCCAAACGACTTACCATATGTAATGACAGCTTCATTTGCTGTACCCAATGTCAGCCTCAAAACTAGTATAGACCAGTTTTAAGGTAGTCCTGGGACACTTGCTCCTTTATTCCATAGCAAAACGTAAGGGCAAGGTTTTATTGTATCACTAATCTGTTAAATATTGTTGTATGGGGCTTATTCTTATTGGGTTCGTATTGTAATGTTTTATTTATTTTATTTTCAGGTGAGTACCCGGCACCGATATTGAGCCCACCAACTTTACGGTATGCATCTTTGCCTTCAAACCATTATTCGTGTCACTACTGTTGCGATGTAAACATGTTTTTTGTTTGAACTTTTTAATATTTTGTCAGTAATATTATCTAGTATAAACTCCTTCTTTCAGATAATGCACATTAAAAATACCCCCGTAGCAGCAAACCTGCGTACTCAGCGAATTTCCAATGCATATATATGTATCTTAATACCACATAAAGCCACATACCAAGTTTCATCAATATACATTCATAAATAAACGATTTATGACATTTTAATTATTCTCCATAAGAATAACATGGCAGCTGAGTATGCAGGTTTGCTGAAGCAAGGAACATAAAAAATGGGGTTTTATACAAATATCAATATAACTCATGTAGGTAAAGCCACATACCAAATTTCATTAATTTATTTTCATAATGAAGGCAGATAACACGTTACTTATTCTCCATAAGAATAACATGGGGCTGAGTACGCAGGTTTGCTGCTACGGGAGCCTTGGGTAAAAAAGTGTCTTTTTGAGCAAATATCAATGGTCCACAACCAGATGAAGCCGTATACCAAGTTTCGTCAGTATACGTTCATAAATAAGCGAGATATGAAATTTTTATTTTTCTCCATAAGAATAACATTAGACAACGTACTGTGTTTAGCACTTTCAATATCTCGGTAACCAATTGACGTAGAGAAATGATCAAAATACCAAATTGTGTGTTTTTTTAAGCTGAATCCAATGGGAAAAAATAAAATTTGACTATTTCCAAAATTATATGTAAAAAATTCGAAAAACCCATTTTTGGGGTACAAAACCCCCCCAAAATACCCCTTCGGATAGAGCGATCTGGCTGGTTTTCGAACTTAAAGTCATAAATGTTGCTTTACACGTTTATACCAAATTTCATCAAAATCGGATAATTTTTACGAGAGTTATCGTGCTCACGGACACATATATCTATCTATATATATATATATATATATATATATACAGTTTCGAACGAATGGTGTTTTTGGGGTCTGGGGACCTCAAAACGAAAAGTTATCATGGTCCCGGGCCTAGGTCTTACCATACCGACTACGGTAATAGCTTCTTCCCTATAGGGGAAATTCGCTAATATATATATATATATATATATATATATATATATATATATATATACAGTTTCGAACGAATGGTGTTTTTGGGGTCTGGGGACCTCAAAACGAAAAGTTATCATGGTCCCGGGCCTAGGTCTTACCATGCCGACTACGGTAATAGCTTCTTCCCTATAGGGGAAATTCGCTAAAATTAAACACTTCAACCCTTGCTTGGGTACAGTGATTAAAAAATGTTAAACAGTGTTAGGCTATATAGTTACCATGGTAGAGGCTATTTCATATTGCTGTAGCAATTAGTTTAATGTAGACAATGTAACTATCGTCTAGATATACTCACACATAAACAAATATATGTATATACATTTGGACAGTTGGTGTTTAGGAATTCAGTGACCTCTAAAGGAAAAGCTATTGCGGTTCCTAGGTTTTACCATGCCGACTGCATAGAAGCTCCTCTTCGAATATAAAGGGAAGTGCTAAATCAATCTTTGCTCAAAGACATTGAGGCTGTATAGTTCATCAATTAACATTAATAATATACGCTCTGTGATAATGTAAAAAAATACTTGCTGATTTTGGTGTAACATAATAAGCCGAGTAGTTTTGTGGAATGGTAAAATACCTGATTCCTCGTTTATCATAAGGAGGTTCAACACAATATACCGAGAAACATCGTCTAAACTATGGTATCCATTGATTTTAGCGAATTTCCCCTATAGGGAAGAAGCTATTACCGTAGTCGACATGGTAAGACCTAGGCCCGGGACCATGATAACTTTTCGTTTTGAGGTCCCCAGACCCCAAAAACACCATTCGTTCGAAACTGTATATATATATGTGTCCGTGAGCACGATAACTCTCGTAAAAATTATCCGATTTTGATGAAATTTGGTATAAACGTGTAAAGCAACATTTATGACTTAAAGTTCGAAAACCAGCCAGATCGCTTTATCCGAAGGGGTATTTTGGGGGGGTTTTGTACCCCAAAAATGGGTTTTTTGAATTTTTTACATATACTTTTTGAAAAAGTCAAATTTTAGTTTTTACCATTGGATTCAGCTTAAAAAAACACACAATTTGGTATTTTGATCATTTCTCTACGTCAATTGGTTACCGAGATATTGAAAGTGCTAAACACAGTACGTTGTCTAATGTTATTCTTATGGAGGAAAAGAAAAATTTTACATCTCGCTTATTTATGAACGTATACTGACGAAACTTGGTATACGGCTTCATCTGGTTGTGGACCACTGATATTTGCTCAAAAAAACCATTTTTTGCCAAAGGCTCCCGTAGCAGCAAACCTGCGTACTCAGCCCCATGTTATTCTTATGGAGAATAAATAACGTGTTATCTCCCTTAATTATGAAAATAAATTAATGAAATTTGGTATGTGGCTTTACCTAAATGAGTTGTATTGATATTTGTATAAAACCCCATTTTTTGTTTTCCTTCCTTCAGCAAACCTGCATACTCAGCCGCCATGTTATTCTTATGGAGAATAATTAAAATGTCATAAATCGTTTATTTATGAATGTATATTGATGAAAATTGGTATGTGGCTTTATGTGGTATTAAGATACGTATATATTCATTGGAAATTCGCTGAGTATGCAGGTTTGCTGCTACGGGGGTATTATTTTATACTGCACTTGTTCATCAGAACTTATTGACTTCCTAAATACTATCCTAAATCCTATCCTAAATTAGCGTCTCTTTACCGGCAACCAGATTATTATTAGTCATTATAGGTTGAAAATCTCCCCTCCCCCAAATGACTTGCCTCTTCACAAGGTTTAAAGAAAAACGTCCGCCCTAAATTCGTCTTATCACAGTGGTGTTAACACAGTGGTCTTAGTGGTCTTATTCATGAAGGTTTTTATACAGTTACATCAAAAATTGTTCTTCGCTATTTTTAAACCTTTGGCTCTCTATGGTCTGTTACTCAAACCCTAAGCGTTCTGCCAAAACATGCTGTATGTTATGTACTAACACCCCGCGTGTTAGTGTAGGCACCAGGAGCTCAGTGTCCCGTGCCCAGTGCCCACTCCCACACCCCAGTGGTGTCCACGGCGCCTTGTTTACAGGGCTCGCGTGCCGGAAGCCGTCCAAGTGGATAATTGGCGCCAAACTCGGTCCTAATTGCTGTAATTGATTGTTAGTGTCGTCTGCTTGCGCTAATGGCCAAGTGTTACGCGTCGCTGCCCCCTTCCCAGCTCAATTCCGAGAAGTTCTGTCGTCTGCCGTGGTCAAAAACGAAACATATCCGTAGAAATTCTAAATTCGCTACCTTGACTATATTCTAATTCCATTAGTATATTCGATGATTATAAAATAGTGCACGGGTGCAAGGCACGGGTTCACTGATTTGAAATTACCAGAAAGCATATTGCTTGAATTTGAGCAAAGGAAGATGAAACTCAGTCTTGTAAAATGTTCAACCTCAGTTCGTTTACAATAGCCAAAGCAAACACACTTTGCTCATTTATTCTTTAGAACCACTCAATCACCCTAATATTTCATTATTCGAATTGCATTAACATTTTGATGTTTCTTTATTTAACTTTTGTTTGAACCTTTGGAAAAATTGTGTATAGGTGTAAATTACCATAAATCTAATAAAAGTAAATATCGTCCATACGAATAACGTTGAATCTTTGAAGACCCTTGGGTCTATGGGAATTTATAAAATTCCTTCTGGCAGTAGTAGCTTATATATACCAAATTTCGTGTATCTAGGTGTAGAGCTTTGGTTGGCATGGGGGTTGATCGGTGTTTCGTCTGTATAAATAATAATAAGACATCACAATAATATAATAAAATGAAACATTATTTTAACTGAATACCCTTTTTTAAAAGAGGAATTTCTTTATTTCTTGGAAATATGTTTCGGGACTTCAACCCATCTTCATGATCAACAAAATACCTAACCTATTTTATAATCAAATGTAAACTAAATCAAAACATTTATGAAATATCTCAGATGTTTCACTTTCATGAATAAAATGCCTCTGATTTTAGTTTAGATTCCTTATCTTGTAAGGAATAATAATCATACGGATTCTCGTATTTATTTGTGTATTTATTAGCTCTTAAAGCGTACATTTATGGGTCTCATATATTTATTAAATTCTGTTGCATACTTTTGTAATTATTGTTTGATGTTAGGAGGTGTTCAGCAAAGTTCAACTTTATTGTTGTTCTGTTGTTATTTACAAGATAAAAATATATAGGACTTGAAGGACGGGAGTGTGGAAGAAAACTTCAGGCGGGTTCGTATTTAATAAACGAAAAGCATTACTGTAAAAAAAGTAAATATCCCCGTCGTAGCATACCTGCGTACTCAGCGAATTTCCAATGCATGCATATGTTTCTCACTACCACATAAGGCCACTTACCAAGTTTCATAAAAATACATAAATAAATAAGTTATCTATAGCATTTTATTTTTTTAGGGCTGAGTACGCAGGTTTCCTGCAACGAGGAAGATACAATTTTTTTAATTATCAATATAAATCAACCAGGTGAAGCTACATACTAAGTTTTATTAATTTATGTTCATAATTAAAGGAGATATAAAACTTTGCTTATTCACCATAAGAATAAAATTAGGGCTGAGTATGCAGGATTGCTGCTACGGGGATAATCAACAAAAAATCAATTTTTTGTGCAAGTATCAATATACCAATATTAAATGAAGCCACATACCAAGTTTCATCAATTCATAAATAATGCAGATATCAAATTTTATTTATTCTCCATAAGGATAACATTGGACAACGTACTGTGTTTAGCACTTTGAATATCTCTGCAACGGTTGGACGTAGAATCAAAATTTAAACACCAAAATGATTGTTTTGTGGAGATAAACTGATTGGTAAAAGCAAATGTGAAGTTTGCATTAAAATGAACTGAGGAAAAGCAAAAAACCTTTTTCCCTTAAGATTAACATGGGAGATTTTATGAGCAGGGTTTTTTGAATTTTTTCCGCTACCACTTAACCTAGGTTAATAATTTAAAATACTCCAGTGTTTGTGTTTTTAAGCTCTATAACATGGTCCAAATCAAAATTAAGTGTTTACAAAAATTTAGGGCGAAAAATGAAAAAAAAAACAATTGATTTTTGGAAAATTTAAAACCCCCAAAAACCCCCCTTCCCATTGACCGATTTTTCTGGTTTTCGAACTTAAAGTCATAAATGTCACTTTACACATTTTAGCCAAATTTCATCGTAATCGAACGTTTTTTACTCAAGTTATCACATTCACACACACACACACACACACACACACACACACACACACACACACACACACACACACACACACACACACACACATATATATATATATATATATATACAAATTTGAACCAATAGTGTTTTTGTCATCTGGGGACCTTAAAACAAAAATTTAACGTGGTTTTGGGCTTAAGTCTTACCATGAGACCTACGGTAATAGCTTCTTCCCCATAGGAAATTCGCTAAAAACCGGATAAGAGGAGTTTTAGTCACAAAAAAAGATACCATATTATATTAGTATAGTATAGTCTAGTATAGCATATAGATATAATTTTATGTTGCAACAAAATTTGTTAGCCTAAACCATTGAACACAGGAACTAATAGTCCCTAATATTGTTAATTGTATGTAATTACCCCCATAACGGGGCTGCGGCGCAACTGCAGTGCACTTTGTCAACCGGCTGATTACACCTGGGCCACTATCGGGCTGGACCAACGCCGTGGAGTTATGCGTTTGTTGTTCCGATCCTCAAAATATGTGTGCTAATTAGTGCACAATGTAAGGTAGCAAACAAAACTTACAAAAACACAAACTTTTAAGGACCAACATGTTTATTTTTTATCTCGGTGCCATCATCGTAGAATTCGGTTGGCAGTTGTCTCTACCGATAAAATCATAGTGTAGTATACATTAATTGAACTATCATATTAACCAATAATTATAATTAACAGTAATGAAAATGGAAAACCTTGTATT
Organism: Allygus modestus; assembly: GCA_963675035.1. Lineage (NCBI taxonomy): Eukaryota > Metazoa > Arthropoda > Insecta > Hemiptera > Cicadellidae > Allygus > Allygus modestus. Next base: position 233,132,827 of record OY776111.1, read on the forward strand.
CTTGTTTTAAATATTGAAAACCTTGCACCGTGAGTTTGTTATAATGAAGTTGAATTAGTTTCTGACTTTTCTCTGTAAATAATGCGCTGCCAGAGAAGATGTTAAGCTTCCTTTAAGTAGCTTAAAATTGGACCGAATTAAATCTTTAGCTCGTCTTTACAGAATGTGATGACTGTGTAATGTATTTTTTAAGTAGTGATCGTATGGTGTTTTGGTGTATATTTATTTATCAAAAACACATGCTTGGACAGTAAAATATTAAAAAACTACTATTTGGTTGCAGTAAAAAGTAAACATTGTTCACTAGGGTTCCTGTTCCTATTGTATATTTGATGTTTTAACTAACTTTAGGGAGCTCGTTGTAACTAAACTAAGGCATTTTTGTATTAGGAATGTGGATTAGTAGTGGAGAGTCAAGGGTCTGTTTGGAGCTTAACAATGGAACATTTTGAGAGCTTCTTGACAAGTAAACCAATACAGTAGGCCATATTATTAGGGTTAGTTAATAGTTAATTTACATGATGAAGAAACTGATATTTTCAATTTCGGACGCCAAAGGCGACTCTTTAAAATTATTGGACATACATCACCTTCATATTATTGCCTCAACAGTCTTGTCAGAGCGCCAGATATAGTTGCTCTCCTCTTAAAATAAAATATATACATTAGTTGCTTTTATAATGTGTGTTAGTTTGTTTGTGTTCAATATTTGTTGTTAAGATTTGTAATATAAATCTGTATTTTTAAAAGAGGGTGCGGTGAGTGGTATATAGTCATTTTCCGTAAAAATTATAGAGTTGTTCTTCATTATTAGTAGTAAAATATGTGATTATATAAAATATGTACTTATGTGTTGTTTAGTCTCTAAGTAATGACTTCCCAGATGTAATATCGAGTCGTAATTAAGTTGCCAGAGCGGCAGTGAGTCGCCAATACTCCGAGGTCCAGGTGCGTGGGCCATCTCACTGCCAGTTCGTTAACTTGGTTAATAATGTTGTCATCCCTCAAATTGACTCTGGGTGCTAGTCATGTGTCCGCTCGAAATTACCCGGAAACCTAATCAAGAGTTTTATTGGATACTACTATTATGAAGAAATCATAACAGATATTAACGATACACATTATTATCGATTTCTCTGTTCAATCGTCTACATGTTAACCTTGACCGTGTGGTTTGGTTGTTTATGTTAATAAACCGTAATCGGCAGTGTTAATTTATTTACTTTACATTTAGATTTTAAAGTTTGGTAACTTGAACAGAATAAACAAACGATTTCTTGATTGAGAAAATATTGCTCGTAAACATCTATATGTATATAAAACGCTAATTTTGAAAGTCGTGTAAATAAGGAAACCCGCCTTACCATGGATCGGAGCGTGTTATCGTGATTATAAAAGTACTAGCCGTTACCCGCAGGCTTCGCCCGATAATTTAAAAACATTAAAAACAATGATAGTTTAGTGTGCTGCATTCTGTGGTTAGCCTGTGGAACTACTACGAATCAAGATCAGCTGTTTGTATTTTCATCAGCTCAAACAAAAATGAATGTCTATAAGGAATATATGGAAACTTTGAACCCTCATGGGGCATAACCCTATAGGATTTTCACAACTTTAATATGCCTATATGTTACTCAGGACTATCAAGTAAATCTCTGCAAAATTTCAGTTCAATCGGTCCAGTAGTTTTCACGTGATGGAACTTCAGATTTAGGCACAAACTTATGCACAAACATCCATACTTTCACATTTATAATATCACATAGAATATCATCGTGTTCGTTGTAATTCCTACATATTACAATTGAGGACATATTCAAAAATTCCTTACCGGATTGCCCCGTTGATCTGAATGTTTTAAGCTCAACGGTTTTATGTTGGAACCCCAACTATCACCCCAACTTACAAAGCTGTATCGGAACCAAATAAATTATTTGTTTCCACAGACTCTCCTCCTCCTGTTCTTCTCCCTAAGTTTAATTGAGTGTTAGTTATTTCGTTTAAGTTTTATTGCTTTATTTATAGTGAATACAGTGGGGATATTTAGCAGCATAGTAATCATTGGCTTAATAAAGTACATTTCAAATCCAACGACTCGTGATACAAATTTAGTGCTACATTTTCCTCTATAGGATATTCCTAGAATGTAGGATATAGGGTACACACAAATATTCGGACATTTAACCATCACGACCCTCTGTACCTTTAAGAATTTCTCATATGTACAAACAATGAATTACATTAGACAGTAAGAAGTACTTGTGTAAAAGCATAACAAGAGTATCAAACTTTGAGGTTTCATCAAGAAGTTCTGCCTCATGCCCGTGCTATAAAAAAGCCCCAGTTGGCAGCCAGCAGTCGCCTCGTTTCGTCATACGTTGCGGTAAAACTTCATCATCCGCACCTATTGTCTTGTCCAAACACCACACCACTTTATAACCGTACGCCGATTACGGTTTATCGTGGTCGCTCATCTAATTATCTTGCTATAATAGGTTTTATGCTAATGGAAACCCATAATTATGGAAATCGACTCTCATTAGTTTGTTGGGCTCAATTTCTGTTGGTGTCAAGTTCAAACTAGTCATGTTATGGATAGTTATGTGAACAGTCGAATATTCAGTACAAAGTTAAACATTGAAGGGAAGTTTAGCAATCGCCGCCGAAGAGCCTATGGCACAATATTGCCGTTGCTGCACCTCGTTGAGGCCTGACTGATGATGGTGATGATGGTCTGATGGTGATGATGGTGTGCGGCGGGCAGCTGAAAATTAAATCATAATATTTATAGAGGAAAATTAATAAGGGACAACATTTTGTTGTAATCTAATGGATATTTGCGCATAAAATATATTATATATTATATTTACATTCAAATCATAATGGATGTCCCCAATATTCCCGGAACATTTAAGTATCATTTTATACCCAGATAGCCAAAACAAAACATTACTCATGGGTTCTGATAATAACCAAAAATGTCAATAGAATTTCACAACGCATTCCCCTCTGCGTATGTTGTTTTGGAGCAAGACATCGCCCTCGGGTTTGCGCAGTTGGGTTTTACTCATCAAGCCCTTTAACTTGAGTATTCGCTTAACCGAGTGAAATTTTCAGGCTACCTTTCCAAAATCACATTTTGGGGACAGGGTCAGGTATGAGCTACACAACAGAAGTACTGTATTTTTCAATTTCTTGTAGAACTGACGAACCTATCCATATTTTGTTAGAGAGTGTCTGGCAATTCTTCTTTTTATATATAATTCTGTTAGCGAATTTTTTAAGTGAAAATTGTGGGAGTTTGACAAATTGCAGGATGATGGGAGAGGGCTCAAATTAAATGTTTTGATCTCAAGGACCGGGAAAAATTTCAGTATTTCCAAAAAGTTACAAGCAAACGTGAGATAACGTAAAACTTCACACATAAGAAAAGCATGGAAATTTAAAAAGGTCTGCTTTGTTTACATTAAAACATATGTGATTAAGTGTCTACTTTGTTTACAAACTGCCATGTGTTCCTACTTATCTATTTATTTAATTCCGTAAGCGAATCGGTCTCCACGAAATATCTCGAGCTAGGAAGAAGTTAAGTTAGGTTATGACGATTCGTTTTAAAGCTTGAGAGCCAAGGACGGTGGGAAAAATATCATAAATTTAAAAGATTACGTGGGCTACGCCCCACTGGACTTCAAAGATCCAATGATTTTCATATGGAAATATCACTACAGTGTTTTTATTAATAAGCAAAATGAACTAGTGATCAGCTGTGATTATCCACTTAATCAAAAACCATATGTTAGGGGCTATAACACCTGTAAGCCACTAGTATTGTTTTATTTTCCTCAGCATGCAAAGAGTAAAGAATCAGATAAGGCAGAGTATTGGAGCAAGGTTATGAAGGCTATGGCCCCTTCAAGCCACTTAGTAACATCTAAATTAACGTTTTCAACGCCTAAAGTTTGTGGCGAGAATCTGAAAATTAATAACTTACGAAAAAACACCATCATCTCATATAGGAAATTTACTAGTGAGCTAAAACTAGGGCATTGTTATTTATGATTTATAACTTTGAATTAACTTCATTATTTGGAATATGGTAAAATAAAGTAAACTACATCCTATTTTTCATAAGGTATTATTTTGTCAGCGTTTGATCTCTGTTTACCACTTTAAGCTTTAAAGTGTTTCACTTTATTACATTTCCTTTAAAACACATTTATTTTATTATGTTGATTTCATATTTAATTTCTACGCAGTAATTACTGCTATAGCATAATATAAAAAACTCCCAGGCGATCATACTTGCTTGATCTGTCAATAATTGTTAAAATTACTTATTAACTAGGTTATTACTTTTCGTAACTGGCTCTAGGATTACATTAAAGGGTTTGGATTATGTTAAATTATTCCCATTAAAATTACGGGACAGTCAGTAATAAAAGAGTCGGTTTTATCTAGTATGTTCATTAAGTGTGCATACTTTCAGTCACATTTAAAATGAACTCTAATGCTATAACTAGGTCAAAGGGTGATTTTATTCCTTTTTAAAAGCAGTCATTTCATGTTAAGTACTCAGTTTTGCCACTGCATTCCAGGTACTGCAGTGCTCTCGCCTTTCAGCAGTACAGTTACCGCCGAAATGGTCCGGCTTTGCCAGTGAACAATTAGATAATAACCGTTACTGACGACTGTTATTGTTGTGTGCAGCGTGCAGCCTTACGTTAAACTGCTTTACAAAACAAGAAACTTAACAATAGCAATAACAAGTTGAAACTAAAGTTAGGTCCGTTACTTGGAATTTTATTTTCAATTGTATTGCTTGAATTCCTTTATTTTGATTTGTTTTTCATTTATAAATTTTTCTATTACGTATTTTTGTTGATTATAAAATATTGGTCAATAGGTTATAGATATATTCTACCGATATTTATAATAGGATTATATCATTTAGTCTGCTAGCAAAATGTTTCAATAATTCAACGAACAGAGGGTAAATTAACATTAAGTCATATTTGAATAGTATTCGAAATTTTCACTTAAATTAAGAGGAGCTGAATGGATATTTAATTCCATAGTTTACACCGCAACTGAACGCTGCCTGATATTCGCGGCCAAAGCATTGAAGCACTGACCTAGTTTCATATTTATATCGTAGATTTTACCATGAATCCATGAATCGTAATACAGTAGTTATTACTGTATTTGACTAACATCGGCCCACCGTCGTCATATAACATTTTATTTGGTAGTAGATGTTAATTGCAAATGTTGTGTAGGAAAAGACTAGCTAGTGTATACAGAGTGTCCCGTAACTCTGTGGACCCGTTTAGTATATTTATTTGTCCCTTTGGTTAAACCAAACATTTTACGATGTGAAAGTAGGCAGGCTTCTGGTGCCTAGTTTCCCGTCGGCATACCATCACAAACGAATGGTAAAATCATGTTCGTGGCGATGAGCACAGTAGAGGGTTGGGTTGAACTGATTGTCGTGACTGATCTGTATAAGGTTACAGTTATAAATGTTGCAGTTGTGGAGTTGAGGACAGTAGAGGGTTAGGTTGAACTGGTTGTCGTGACCGATCTGTTAAGATTACAGTTGTAAATGTTGCAGTTGTGGGGATTGAGCACAGTAGAGGGTTAGGTTGAACTGGTTGTCGTGACCGATCTGATAAGGTTACAGTTGTAAATGTCGCAGTTGTGAGGATGAGCACAGTAGAGGGTTAGGTTGAACTGGTTGTCGTGACCGATCTGTTAAGGTTACAGTTGTAAATGTCGCAGTTGTGGGGATGAGCACAGTAGAGGGTTAGGGTGAACTGGTTGTCGTGACCGATCTGTTAAGGTTACAGTTCTATATGTTGCATTTGTGGGGATGAGCACAGTAGAGGGTTAGGTTGAACTGGTTGTCTTGACCGATATGTTAAGGTTACAGTTCTATATGTTGCATTTGTTGGGATTGAGCACAGTAGAGGGTTAGGTTGAACTGGTTGTCTTGACCGATCTGTTAAGATTACAGTTGTAAATGTTGCATCAGTGGGGATGAGCACAGTGGAGCGTTAGGTTGAACTGGTTGTCGTGACCGATCTGTTAAGGTTACAGTTGTAAATGTTGCAGTTGTGAGGATGAGCACAGTAGAGGGTTAGGTTGAACTGGTTGTCGTGAACGATCTGTTAAGGTTACAGTTGTAAATGTTGCATTTGTTGGGATTGAGCACAGTAGAGGGTTAGGTTGAACTGGTTGTCTTGACCGATCTGTTAAGATTACAGTTGTAAATGTTGCATCAGTGGGGATGAGCACAGTGGAGCGTTAGGTTGAACTGGTTGTCGTGACCGATCTGTTAAGGTTACAGTTGTAAATGTTGCAGTTGTGAGGATGAGCACAGTAGAGGGTTAGGTTGAACTGGTTGTCGTGAACGATCTGTTAAGGTTACAGTTGTAAATGTTTCATCAGTGGGGATAAGCACAGTAGAGGGTTAGGTTGAACTGGTTGTCGTGACCGATCTGTTAAGGTTGCAGTTCTATACGTTGCATTTGTGGGAATTGAGCACAGTAGAGGGTTAGGTTGAATTGGTTGTCGTGGCCGATCTGTTATGTTGCAGTTCTATATGTTGCATTTGTGGGGATTGAGCACAGTAGGGGGTTAGGTTGAACTGGTTGTCGTGACCGATCTGTTAATATTACAGTTGCAAATGTCGCAGTTGTGGGGATGAGCACAGTAGAGGGTTAGGTATAACTGGTTGTCGTGACCGATCTGTTAAGGTTACAGTTGTAATTGTTGCAGTTGTGAGGATGAGCACAGTAGAGGGTTAGGTTGAATTGGTTGTCTTGACCGATCTGTTAAGGTTGCAGTTGTAAATGTTGCAGTTGTGGGGATGAGCACAGTAGAGGGTTAGGTTGAACTGGTTGTCGTGACCGATCTGTTAAGGTTACAGTTCTAAATGTTGCAGTTGTGGGGATGAACACAGTAGAGGGTTAGGTTGAACTGGTTGTCGTGACCGATCTGTTAAGGTTACAGTTGTAATTGTTGCAGTTGTGAGGATGAGCACAGTAGAGGGTTAGGTTGAATTGGTTGTCTTGACCGATCTGTTAAGGTTGCAGTTCTATATGTTGCATTTGTGGGGATTGAGCACAGAAGAGGGTTAGGTTGAACTGGTTGTCTTGACCGATCTGTTAAGGTTACAGTTGTAAATGTTGCAGTTGAGGGGATGAACACAGTAGAGGGTGAGTAGAACTGGTTGTCGTGACTGATCTGTTAAGATTACAATTGTAAATGTCGCAGTTGTGGGGATGAGCACAGTAGAGGGTTAGGTTGAACTGGTTGTCGAGACCGATTTTTTAATATTACAGTTGTAAATGTCGCAGTTGTGGGGATGAGCACAGTAGAGGGTTAGGTAGAACTGGTTGTCGTGACCGATCTGTTAAGGTTACAGTTGTAAATGTTGCAGTTGTGAGGATGAGCACAGTAGAGGGTTAGGTTGACTGGTTGTCGTGACCGATCTGTTAAGGTTACAGTTGTAAATGTTGCAGTTGTGGGGATGAACACAGTAGAGGGTTAGGTTGAACTGGTTGTCGTGACCGATCTGTTAAGGTTACAGTTGTAAATGTTGCAGTTGTGGGGATGAGCACAGTAGAGGGTTAGGTTGAACTGGTTGTCGTGACCGATCTGATAAGGTTACAGTTGTAAATGTCGCAGTTGTGAGGATGAGAACAGTAGAGGGTTAGGTTGAACTGGTTGTCGTGACCGATCTGTTAAGGTTACAGTTGTAAATGTTGCAGTTGTGGGAATGAGCACAGTAGAGGGTTAGGTTGAACTGGTTGTCGTGGCCGATCTGTTAAGGTTACAGTTGTAAATGTTGCAGTTGTGGGGATGAACACAGTGGAGGGTTAGGTTAAACTGGTTGTCGTGACCGATCTGTTAAGGTTACAGTTGTAAATGTTACAGTTGTGGGGATGAGCACAGTAGAGGGTTAGGTTGAACTGGTGTTCGTGACCGATCTGTTAAGATTACAGTTGTAAATGTCGCAGTTATGGGGACTAGCACAGTAGAGGGTTAGGGTGAACTGGTTGTCTTGACCGATATGTTAAGGTTACAGTTCTATATGTTGCATTTGTGGGGATTGAGCACAGTAGAGGGTTAGGTTGAACGAGTTGTCTTGACCGATCTGTTAAGATTACAGTTGTATATGTTGCATCAGTGGGGATGAGCACAGTGGAGGGTTAGGTTGAACTGGTTGTCGTGACCGATCTGTTAATATTACAGTTGTAAATGAGTAGTGGTGAAACCAGAAAGAGGCATACTATTCGGCGCTTTTTCCCCATGTTATTCTTATGGGGAGCCGTTTTTGGACCGACGCCAGCTCCCGCCTTACACAAGTTTCCTTGTTGGCCTATATTAATACCCAACCCTTGCCTATATTAAATATATTGTCCCCATCCCCCTCTATACTTTTTAAAATTTTCAAAAACCATCTCTGGTGTGTTTTGTGTCCTTGGATGTGTTATTGTCCTAGTGTTTTAATAAATTCCCCCAAATTAAAAAAAATACTACCGCCAATTTCTGTCCGATTTAAAATTTGGATGTGTTATTGTCGTAGTGTTTTAATAAATCCCAACTACAGTCGAACTGCCAACTGATTAATTAAAACACGCAACGATCCGCACCACTGCTTGCACACCCAACGATCCGCATCGCTGCCCACCAACCATGACGCCACGGCACACGCAACGATCCACCATTCACTGACACACTGACATACTAACACACTAAAGTCGGTCATGTGCAAGCATGCGTCACATTGACCAGAATTTCCACTTACCATAGAGGTAATTTCCTGGTTGAAAGTCCAGCCAATGTGAGGTAATTTCCTGGTTAAATTGAAAAATCCAGCCTCTCGACGTGTATATAAGGAGCCACCGACAAGACACAGCACTATTGTTCTACAAGACCAGTGACACGACATCTCACCACTGACACCTCACCACCGGCACCAGATGACGTCACCACACCGGACTCCTCACGGCTCACCTCTCCACCAGACGCCTCGGCGCCACGGCCTCTCCACGTCTCACACCCAGGACTCCGGTTAGCTGGGAGTGTTAGCGACGGTAGTTGTAGCTAAGGTGGTGTCTTCAGGGACAATCACAACTGTTAATCCATCCGAAAATTGTGAAATAGCCTAATATTTGTAAATCTCCAATTCACCATTTCCAAATTTTAAGGTTTCCATATTTAAATATCCATTTGTAAATCATATTTCGAATGTGACTGCATTTCGAATATGAACTCTCGTAAACTTGTAAAATATAATTTAAAAACCGCTGTTAAATAATTTTTGTCTAATTTAAAAAATGGTAATTTTTTGTTTATAAAAAGCAGAGTAATGTCATCTCAAAACTTATTTACATCCAACATGTTGTCGTGTGCAATATGCTCCGTGCCCTGCTCCAAAAGAGGTAATTTAATCAGACACCATCGTAACATTCACAAAGTTATTCCTAAAATTTGTAAAAAATGCCATCAAATATTTGATAATAACAATCATTTTAAAATGCATATGCTAGAGAACCACAATACTTGTAATGTGTGTAAGAAGGCTATTAACTGTCAAAAGAAACGCCACCACCTACGATGTGACAAACGACCTTACAAGTTGTATATTTTTAACGGTGAATCTGTGGAAGTATTAGACACTCTTCAATCTTGTCCCCTACCTATCAAATGGATTCTTATTAGGAGGGTAAAGTTCATCAAACACTCGGTGGACAATAATGGTGATTTAATCATTGACAAAGAATGTATTGCTGATTTTCGAAGTTTAACTACTTTATCAATTGAGAAAGCACAATTAAAATCTCAAATTAAAGAAGCACTTTTTAAGATCGATACCTCCATGCACAAGTATCAAGCCCATGGCAGTGGATGGATATATGACCATACTAAATACTGGCAGCTGCATGTTTACAAGTATAAACCCCTAACTCCCAACTCATACATACCCACACCAGAAAATATAAAATCAAAACACGCTGTTTTAAATATTAAAAATAGTGATAATAAATGTTTCGTGTGGAGTGTTTTAGCAAGCTTGAATCCAAGGAATCGTAAAGAAAATGCAAATCGAGTATTTTACTACGAACCCTATGAAAGTCAGTTGAATATGTCAAATATAAAATATCCCGTAAAAATATCCGACATTGATAAATTTGAAAAACAAAATAACATAAGCGTTAATGTATATGGAATTGAAGGACAATTAATATATCCATTGAGAATAACTAAACTAAATAGTAATACGCACGTCAACCTGCTGCTTTTACAACAAGGTCGGAAATCACATTACTGTTTAATTCGTGATTTTGATAAGTTAATGCTACGGTCTACAAAAGACAATAATAAGAAATATTTTTGCAAGTTCTGTTTGCAACATTTTTGCACCAAAGATATATTGGAACGTCACACAACATATTGTAAAATCTTTGATGCCCAAAGAGTACAAATGTCTAAAAAAGATACACTACAATTTACGAATTACAAATATCAACTTAAAGCTCCCTTTGTGATTTATGCAGATTTCGAATGTTTTATAAACTGCGGCAAACACACGCCTTCTGGATTTGCTTATGTTGTGGTGAGAGATTCTAACATTATTTACGAAGAGTTGTACAGCGGTGAAAATGTGATGGATGTGTTTTTCGAAAAGTTATTTAAAACTTATGACTTTATTAAAAGTCAGATGGGAGTATATGTTCCCCTTGTAATGATTGCAGAGCAAGAGATGTTATTCCAAAACTCTACACACTGCCACATATGCCAACAGCCGTTACTGTGTGATAAAGTGCGCGACCACTGCCACCTAACAGGCGAGTTCAGAGGACCCTCCCATAACTCTTGCAATTTAAACTATAAAGTAACCAAGAAAATTCCAGTATTCTTCCACAATCTTAAAAACTATGACGGTCATTTAATAATGCAACACTTGGGAAAATTTAACCACAAATTGAATTGCATAGCCAAAGATATGGAAAAGTATATTTCGTTCTCTGTTGATGATTTGGTATTTTTGGATTCCTACAACTTTTTGTCTCTTCCCTTAAGCAAATTAGCTTCCAATTTAAATGCGTATAGATTTATAGACAATCCACTACTACAACACAAGGGCGAATTTCCGTACGAATACATGACAGGACCAGAAAAGTTTTTAGAGCCTCTCCCACCCATAGAGGCATTTTACAGCAGTCTAACTAAAGAATGTATATCTCCTGCACAATATGAACATGCTAAAAACGTATGGAATCATTTTAATATAAAGAATTTAAAAGAATATCACGATTTATACCTTAAAACAGATGTGTTGTTATTGGCTGATGTGTTTGAGACATTTAGGGACTTGTGTTTAAAGGATTATAAACTCGACCCTGTCCACATGTACTCACTGCCTGGACTAACATGGGAGGCATGTCTTAGAATGACCGGCATAAAATTAGAATTATTTCAAGACGTTGACATGCATTTGTTTATAGAACATGCCATTAGAGGCGGTGTAAGTATGATTTCCACGCGCTACGCTAAAGCCAATAATAAGTACATGGGCGAACATTATGACCCAAATCAAGAAAGCACCTATCTTGTATACTTAGACTGCAACTCGCTATACTCTACAGCAATGTGCGAGTCGTTGCCTGTTGATGGCTTTAGATGGACAAATGAGAAAGATTATAAATACAATCAAAATGAAAACTTTGGATTTATTTTGGAAGTTGATTTAAAATACGATAAAAGTTTACACGATTTGCATAATGACTACCCGCTCGCACCAGAAAAAATGAATGGAAAATTAATACCAAATTTAAATGACAAAACCAAATATATTTTACATTATAAAGCACTAAAAAAATACGAAGAACTGGGTTTGGTAGTTACAAAATACCACAGAATTTTAAAATTCAGACAATCAAAATGGCTCGCACCCTATATTAATTTTAATATTGAAAAGCGACAAAAAGCTAAACACGATTTTGAAAAAGACTTTTACAAACTGTTAAATAACAGTCTCTTTGGTCGAACAATTATGAACCAACGCAAGTTTCGTGATATACATCTTGTAGACGAGTCTAAGTTAACAAAATACGTTACAAAGCCAAGGTTTGACTGTAGCAAAATGTTCGATAACAATTTGCATGCTGTGCATTTAAATAAATTAATTGTAAAGTTTGATAAACCAATATATTTAGGAATGACCATTTTGGATATCAGTAAAGTAATAATGTATGATTTCCACTATAATTATATGTCAAAATTTAAGAATAAAAAGTTCTTAATGACAGACACAGACAGCCTTGTTTATTCTATAGTAACAGAGGACTTTTACAAGGAAATACAAAGCGACTTGGACTGTTTCGACACCTCTGCATATAGTAAAGATCATTTCTTATACTCTGATAAAAATAAAAAAGTTACGGGCAAGTTTAAAGACGAATTAAATGGTCAAATTATGTATGAATATTGTGGTTTAAGGCCAAAACTATACTCTTTCATTCCTTTACAATGGTTATACGAAAAAGAAAATCAAAATGAGCTAGAGGTTAAAAAGGCAAAGGGAGCTGACAACGCCACAGTTAAACATCTCTTAAGACACCAACATTACTTACACTGTCTTGCAACCGGGGAAGATTACTATGAGAATGTTACAAGAATTAAATCCACAAACCACCATCTTCAAACATTAACGATGAACAAAAAGGTACTCTCTTTTGATGACGACAAGAGGTTTATTCTTGATGGCATCAACACTCTTGCCCTTGGTCATTATAAAATTGGTCAAACATAAATCTATATTTCCCATTATTCTTTGGCCTTTCCTTGTCTATTACAAAAAAGCCATATTTAGACCTATCCCAGCATTGATGGCAGAGATTTCTAAATTGGTTAAATGAAAAATCATTTCCCACATGATTGTTATACACATGTTTTAAATTTAAATCGTCTTGTTTAAATAATATTAGGAAATTAACATTGTCACGTAAATGTTTGTTTACTTTACTGTAAGATTGACACAAGTAAAAACTGTTAATATTTTTGTGTCTGCCCATTGAGAAAAATTGTGTGATATTTGGACTATTTATGTCGTCAAATACAACTATTGAGTGTGATTCTACATCATTTGGTGTGATTTCACAGTTTGAATATGTGTGTAATTTAACTTCATCACACAGACGGAATATTTCAATTATTTTTTTATATTTTTCTTGTTCTAAAGATTTGGATATTATATATCAATTTGTAAACTTTAATCCTTGTTTTTTTACAATTAAGTTATAAATTACAACAGTCTTCCCCGAACCACTGGGCCCTATTATAAGACAGCGAATATTATTAGGAAATAGACCCAACTTCTTTGGTGTATTTTCTTTATGTGCTATTTTAAATTTGTTCTTTTGTTGAATAAATGACATTTTTTATATAATAAAATGGTGTATTTTCTTTATGTGCTATTTTAAATTTGTTCTTTTGTTGAATAAATGACATTTTTTATATAATAAAAATGGCAAAGAGAAAGTGTAAAAAGGTCCAAGGTAAGGGATTATTCTTAAACCATATAGAGGCCGTGGCTTGTTAAATACCCTTATAAACAACCTTCCTTTCCCTCTCCACATGCCGTCGTATATGTGGTGTGGACCCGGAACTAACGTGCGTGAAAATTTAGCCAGAAATGTACCTCCAAAAAATAAGCTAGACTCTTATTGTAAAGAGCACGACATATTCTACATGAATAATCCTGATACAGCCGCCCGGAACAAGGCAGATATGAGATTAGCGGACCAGGCTTGGACTAGGGTTTCGGCAAAGGACGCCAGTCTGGCCGAAAAAGCAGCAGCTTATGCAGTGACAAATTTGATGAAGGCCAAGGCAAAAATGGGAATGGGATTAAAATTTAATAAAAAAGATGGACAACTTTCAGCTGTTAGAGGCAGCAAGAGACGTGCCTCGCTTTCGAGGAGTGTACCTAAAAAACGAGCTAAAACATCTAAGGCCAAAAGTAAGAGAATGTGGAATTATTAATTTAGACAGTGACAGGGGCACACATTGGACAGCATATCGTAAAAATAAAGATGTTGTAATATATTTTGACCCTTTCGGAATACAGCCTCCAAAAGAGGTAATTGAATATTTTGTACCATCTAAAATTTACTATACAACTGATCAAATACAAGATTTAAACAGTTCCATTTGTGGAATTTTATGTTTATCATTTCTGAAAAATTTTAGTTTATAAAAATGGATTCATTTACTATAAAATTTACGGGTACAGAGCCAGAGTTGAAGTCGGTGTTCTTTCCTCCTATATAATTAAATGGTGATTATGTAATTGGACTGGTAGATTTTCAAAGTTATAATTCTATATTTAATGTTAAAAAACCTCTAAATACTTTGACATATTACAAAATGCACAAAATTACAACCCCAAAAGGGGAGGTCACAATTGACGAATTAAACCGGGCATTAGCTGGTAAAGTTGAAGTTATTATACAAAATAAAGTAGCATTAATTAATACAAAAGTCAAACTTATATTTTACAAAGGCCTAGTTCCAAAATTAAATAAACTTAAAGACACAAAATTAACTATAGACGAGGGTAAGGATGTGTATTATTACGATCACAAAGCTCCAAATGTAATTGAAATTGCTGAAGGTACATACGAAGTGTTTGAGCTTGCGAAGGAAATTCAAAAGCAACTCCCAGATTTTGTACTTATAGCCGATAATAAAACTATGAAAGCCACATTACATTCTAGCCATGTGTTTGATTTTACAAAACCGTGTTTAGGGTCTGAATTATTGGGATTTAAAGGATTTTCTACTCCAGATATTGCGTTTAAATCCGTAAATAAAATCAACATAAATAATGTAAATGTGATTAGAGTAAAATGTAATATTGCGAATGGGTCTTATTTAAATGGTGACAAATCACACACCATACACAGTTTTTACCCAGAAGCTCCTCCCGGCTACAAAATTATTGAGGTTCCCAGAAATATTATATACTTCCCTGTAAATAAGAGAAGTTTAGATGTTGTTAGCATTACATTTGCAGATCAACACGACAAGCCAATTGACTTTAATAAAGAAGAAACTACAATTACTTGTCATATAAAAAAGATATGAGAATTTACAAGAACAGACTGAGTGTACAAAATGCCAGGTTTCTGCGATCAATTGGGTTGAAGTTAAAATTTTCTATTAATAAAAATGGAAGATTTTCTAGACGTTACAGGAAAATTCCAATACGATGATAGCCTGGTTAAAATTACAAATCACTCCTATGTTCCACACAACACTTTAGCAATAAATAATTCCGATGAAATTCGAATATGCATAAATAATCAAGATTTACTAACACTCCCGTGTAGGAGTTATTTGTATATTAAAGGAGAAATAGAGAATCATGATAAAGGACATTTTATAAATAATGCATTTGCATTCTTATTTGACGAAATTAGATACGAAGTTGCTGGTAAAGAAATAGATATTGTAAGAAATCCGGGAATTTCCAGTCTTATGAAAATATTGTGCTCTTACAATAAAACAACTAAATTGTCAAATGTAGCATTTGATTCTGATGAAAATTTAAAGGAGTTCCATAAAAGCGGCAAGTTTAGTACTTGTGTCCCGTTAGAGCTGTTAATGGGTGTGTTTGAGGATTTTAATCAGGTTTTAGTAAATGTTAAACAAGAATTGGTGTTGAAAAGATCCAAAAACGACTTAAATTGTATATTAACAACATCTAATGCTCCAACCGGTGTCGATCCTATTCCTAAAATTACACTTAAATCGATTCAGTGGGTGATGCCGCATGTGGTGCCATCTGATGGGGAGAGGCTTCAAGTACAAAAGATGTTATTGCAAAATAAAAATTTGCAAATTGCATTTAGAAGTTTGGAGCTACACGAACTCCCATCATACCCCGAAACCAAGAGACATACATGGTCAGTTAAGACGTCTTCGAGTTTGGAGAAGCCCAGGTATATTATATTTGGTTTCCAAACTGGTAGGGACAACAGTGCACGAAAAAGAACTGATGAATTTGATCACTGTAAATTGAAAAATATCAAAGTGTTTTTAAACTCTGAATATTATCCTTATAGTGATTTAAATCTCGACTTTGAAAATGGAGATGCCTCTAAAGCTTATGAGATGTTTGTGAGGTTTAGGGAGAGTTACTACAACACCGTCCCCGATCCTATGTTTAACAGAGCTGACTTTATAAAGAAATATCCTCTAATTGTAATAGATGGTTCTAGGCAGAATGAATCAGTCAAAGAGGGGGTTGTAGATATTAAATTAGAAATTGAAACTGCAGAAAATGTCCCTTCAAACACATCTGCATATTGCCTAATAATACACGATAAGGTGTTTGAGTATAATCCTTTGACAAATGAGATAAATAAAATGTAAATAAAATGAAAACAAATATTCAACAAGAATTGGTAGAGTCTGCAAAACAAATAAGAGAAAAATATAGGGCGTTAAAACGTGGTAAATTTCTAGAGGCTGAAGAGAGGTTCCAAACATTCCAACCGTTAATAGAGCCTTTGCAAGAATTAAAAAATTTAGCCACAAAAACAGAGAGGCCAGTTCTCCCAATGATTTTAGAAAAGACCCCGTCTAGAATACCAAGAATAACACAGATAACACCGCACAAATTAGATTTTGGTCTTTTAGCATCAGACTATTTAGGAAATTACCTTAGTAGAAGTAGTATGACAGACACCACATATGGTATTAGGCGAGAAGGACATAAATTTTTTATTGGGAATCAGGAAGTTCAAATTGCCAATGATGATGTTACAGTTGGAGAAAAAATTTATAAAGGGACAAAGGGATTGTGGGAATTGTTAACTTTAAAAGAACCCGTAAACTATAGTCAGGCTGATTTGCAAAATTATAAAGAGATTTTGGAAGCTACAAATGCACATTTAAAGGGTTATAAAACAGGTGCGGCGATGTCAGGTAATAAACACACTAAATATCTTAATATAATTAAACCCCTGTTTAAGACTGTTGGTGAAGGTTTAAGGCAGGTAACTGGTAATAAAATAGACTATGTTTATTGGGACGATCCTAATGAGCTTGTAGATAGGTTAAGACTGCTTTGGTTAAGCCGATTGGCGGGAAATTCTGGAGTGGATAATGAGATAGATTCTATCATAGAAGAATTGAGGGAAAGTGGAATTGTTTATTAAATAAAAAGATGATAGATACATTTTATCGCGTATATAACCCGTATAGTAAACCAGAAGCTAGAAGTTTTAAAGAAACTACTTTAAATCTAAAAGATGATGGTTGGAATGCTTTAAATTATAAAATTAGTAATGTTAAAGGTGGGGAGTTTACTGATGATGTATCCACTTTGGGGCAGACGTTAACCAGAAAAGGTGATGTTTTTGTACAAGGTAATACTAAATATAAGTTTTTAGAATCCAAGAGTAATAATTGGAACGCTAATAAACGCAAAATTACTAATGTTAAACGAGGTGAAAGCTCAACCGATGTACCCACATTAGAGCAAACTTTAATAAGAAAAGATGGTGTCTTTGTACAAGACAAAAATAATTATGAGTTTTTGGAATCGGAGAATGGTATTTGGAATGCCAAAAAGCGAAAAATAAGTAATTTGTTGGCTGGTAAAGAAAGCGATGATGTTGTAAACGTCTCTCAAGTACCAAAAATGGATCTAAACTTTTGGGATTTTAATAATAAAAGGCTAGTTCGTGTTAAACCCGCTGTTGATGAGAACGATTGTGTTACAAAACATCAGACTGTGACTTTAGACGGTCTTAAATTTGATGGTAAAAATAAGCAATTAACAAACATTTTACCTGGAACATTGCCAAATGATGTGGCTGTTGTTAAGCAAATATTAACAAAAGGTGAGAAAAGCATAATAAAACAGGGGGATAAATATTATAATGTATTAACATTAGATAGCGATATGTGGGATGCAGAGGACAAATTAATAAAGAATGTACCTGAGGGCAAAGATAGGAGTGATGTTTGTTTAATGTCACAGGTTTTGAGGTATGATGATAATATTAAAACTTTTAGACAAGACAATATTAAATTTGATATTTGTTTAAAATCACACGCGTTAAGGTTTAACAATAAAACTAATAAATTTATGCAAGACAATAATGAAATCGATTTGATGATGTACAATCCTAAATTGTTGGTTGCAGACCCTACATCTTTAAGCGGATTTAAGACTTTAGATGGAGGGGCATATTTGCCAAAAAACTATGTATATCAAAGAATGAGCGATGGTATGTTAATTGGTAGCAATGGAGGTGTTTTTGAAACGACAGAGACTGGCAGATACGTTAACATTAAAAATAAAGAATAAAAAATGGAAAAAATTGCTTACGAATTGCATAAGTCCGCGAGAAAGAACTTTGTTAGAAGGTCTTTTAAGGTGTTGGGTATAAACGAAACTGTTCAAACAGATTTAATAGATATGCGGAATTATGCTAGAGAGAATTCTGGGAATAAATATATTTTAACTTTAATAGACACATTTTCTAAAAAAGCTTATGCTGCTCCACTAAAGAATAAAACTGGATTAGTAGTCACAGAAGCTATAAAAACTATTCTCCCAAAGGGAGTTAAAAATATTCAATCTGATAACGGAAAAGAATTTTTTAATGAACATTTTACCAAACTAATGAAAATTCTAAATATTAATCACTACCACACTTACTCTACAACTAAGGCGGCTATTGTGGAAAGGTTCCAGAGAACTTTAAAGAATTGGTTGTATAGAGAGTTTAGTGCACAAGGGAGTTACAAGTGGTTGGATTTACTTCCAAAGTTAATAAGGATATATAATAATAAAGTACATAGATCCATAGGGATGAAGCCTAACCAAGTAAGTGCTAAGAACTCTAAAGATGTACATGAAAGGTTAGCATCTAAAGTACAAGTTAAAAAGCCAAGATATAAGGTGGGGGATAGTGTAAGGATATCTAAATATAAACATGTATTTAGTAAAGGATATACCCCCAACTGGACGGGAGAGCTTTTTACAATAGCAGAAGTTAAGAAAACAAAGCCTGTGACTTATATTTTGAAAGATGAAAATGGCAATATAATCAAAGGAGGATTTTATACAGAAGAATTGTTAAAGACTAAATATAAAGACATGTATTTGGTAGAGAAGGTAATTGGGAGGAAGGGTGATTTATTATATGTCAAATGGCTCGGGTTCCCAAGTAGCCAGAACTCGTGGATTTCTGCAAAGGATGTATTAAAATGAATTTTAAAATAGGGTCAAAATTGGTTGGCAGTTCGGCCGTAATAGTTGGGATTTATTAAAACACTACGACAATCATCCAAATTTTAAATCAGGAAATTGGCGGTAGTATTTTTTTTAATTTGGGGGAATTTATTAAAACACTAGGACAATAACACATCCAAGGACACAAAACACACCAGAGATAGTTTTTGAAAATTTTAAAAAGTATAGAGGGGGATGGGGACAATATATTTAATATAGGCAAGGGTTGGGTATTAATATAGGCCAACAAGGAAACTTGTGTAAGGCGGGAGCTGGCGTCGGTCCAAAAACGGCTCCCCATAAGAATAACATGGGGAAAAAGCGCCGAATAGTATGCCTCTTTCTGGTTTCACCACTACTTAAATGTCGCAGTTGTGGGGATGAGCACAGTAGAGGGTTAGGTAGAACTGGTTGTCGTGACCGATCTGTTAAGGTTACAGTTGTAATTGTTGCAGTTGTGAGGATGAACACAGTAGAGGGTTAGGTTGAACTGGTTGTCGTGACCGATCTGTTAAGGTTACAGTTGTAAATGTTGCATCAGTGGGGATGAGCACAGTTGAGGGTTAGGTTGAACTGGTTGTCGTGACCGATCTGTTAAGGTTGCAGTTCTATATGTTGCATTTGTGGGGATTGAGCACAGTAGAGGGTTAGGTTGTATTGGTTGTCGTGGCCGATCTGTTAAGGTTGCAGTTCTATATGTTGCATTTGTGGGGATTGAGCACAGTAGAGGGTTAGGTTGAACTGGTTGTCTTGACCGATCTGTTAAGGTTGCAGTTCTATATGTTGCATTTGTGGGGATTGAGCACAGAAGAGGGTTAGGTTGAATTGGTTGTCTTGACCGATCTGTTAAGATTACAGTTGTAAATGTTGCAGTAGTGAGGATGAGCACAGTAGAGGGTTAGGTTGAACTGGTTGTCGTGACTGATCTGTTAAGGTTACAGTTGTAAATGTTGCAGTTGTGGGGATGAACACAGTAGAGGGTTAGGTTGAACTGGTTGTCGTGACCGATCTGTTAAGGTTACAGTTGTAAATGTTACAGTTGTGGGGATGAGCACAGTAGAGGGTTAGGTTGAACTGGTGTTCGTGACCGATCTGTTAAGATTACAGTTGTAAATGTCGCAGTTATGGGGACTAGCACAGTAGAGGGTTAGGGTGAACTGGTTGTCTTGACCGATATGTTAAGGTTACAGTTCTATATGTTGCATTTGTGGGGATTGAGCACAGTAGAGGGTTAGGTTGAACTGGTTGTCTTGACCGATCTGTTAAGATTACAGTTGTAAATGTTGCATCAGTGGGGATGAGCACAGTAGAGGGTTAGGTTAAACTGGTTGTCGTGACTGATCTGTTAATTTTACAGTTGTAAATGTTGCAGTTGTGGGGATGAGCACAGTAGAGGGTTAGGTTGAACTGGTTGTCGTGACCGATCTGTTAAGGTTGCAGTTCTATATGTTGCATTTGTGGGGATTGAGCACAGTAGAGGGTTAGGTTGTATTGGTTGTCGTGACCGATCTGTTAAGGTTACAGTTGTAATTGTTGCAGTTGTGAGGATGAACACAGTAGAGGGTTAGGTAGAACTGGTTGTCGTGACCGATCTGTTAAGGTTACAGTTGTAAATGTTGCATCAGTGGGGATGAGCACAGTTGAGGGTTAGGTTGAACTGGTTGTCGTGACCGATCTGTTAAGGTTACAGTTGTAAATGTTGCATCAGTGGGGATGAGCACAGTTGAGGGTTAGGTTGAACTGGTTGTCGTGACCGATCTGTTAAGGTTGCAGTTCTATATGTTGCATTTGTGGGGATTGAGCACAGTAGAGGGTTAGGTTGTATTGGTTGTCGTGGCCGATCTGTTAAGATTACAGTTGTAAATGTCGCAGTTATGGGGACTAGCACAGTAGAGGGTTAGGGTGAACTGGTTGTCTTGACCGATATGTTAAGGTTACAGTTCTATATGTTGCATTTGTGGGGATTGAGCACAGTAGAGGGTTAGGTTGAACTGGTTGTCTTGACCGATCTGTTAAGATTACAGTTGTAAATGTTGCATTTGTGGGGATTGAGCACAGTAGAGGGTTAGGTTGAACTGGTTGTCTTGACCGATCTGTTAAGATTACAGTTGTAAATGTTGCATCAGTGGGGATGAGCACAGTTGAGGGTTAGGTTGAACTGGTTGTCGTGACCGATCTGTTAAGGTTGCAGTTCTATATGTTGCATTTGTGGGGATTGAGCACAGTAGAGGGTTAGGTTGAACTGGTTGTCTTGACCGATCTGTTAAGGTTGCAGTTCTATATGTTGCATTTGTGGGGATTGAGCACAGAAGAGGGTTAGGTTGAACTGGTTGTCTTGACCGATCTGTTAAGATTACAGTTGTAAATGTTGCAGTTGTGAGGATGATTATAGTAGAGGGTTAGGTTTAACTTGATGTCGTGATTACTGTCGTGACCGACAATGAAATCTAGTTTTAAACCTTAGTGCAATATGACTATCTGGCCTTGACAACGAAATCAGTAACGAATTTTATCTTGTTTAATTGCGCGTTATAGCATACAATTTAAACTTAGTTTGGCAAAATACTAATAAAGTATTCTATTGTGGTTTTAAAGCAAATAACTAACAAAACAAAAAATATATAGGAGGGGTGTGCTGCAGAGGGGTAGGTGGAAGTGTTTGTGTTACCCTGATTTGTCCGTGTTAGAATATCTTAGTAGTTTAGAGGAGTTGGGGTAAGCACAGCAGATGGGTAGGTCGGAATGTTTATGATGCCTTTGCTTGTCTATACATAAGTGAATGTCTAATGAAAATGTGTGAATGTGTCAGTAGTTCCGAACCGTGTGCGATGCCCCGACTGACGTGTCAGCTGTGGAGTATGACTGGCGAGGGCCTGGTCGAAGGTTGCCAATTAACCTCGAGGCGCCGGCCGCGGCCAATAGTTGGGCACGCGAGCCTCAAACCACCTGTGATGCGATGCCGTGGCTGAGTTTTAGTTTTCGTGCTAATAACTGACATTATGCAGATTCGTTTACTTGTTCAGTCTCCACTTTTAGCTGATGACTTGTTTTGTGTTGATTTACATTCTGATAAAAACACGAACTACTAAAGAGTTGTCGGATTGTCTTAAAATAATCGCTTCATTATTTGAAAGTACCCGGTAACCCTCTTATTAGTGAATTTCCTTTGGAAAGTGAACTATTAGCATGACCCGCACGGTGAAACTTAAGCCCGAGACCACCATAGAAGTTCCTAACGTGACCCCCTGAACACGTTTTGGGGGGTCGTTCAAAATTTTATATTTATATATATGTATATATATATATATATATATATATATATATATATATATATATGTATATATATAGACATATATATAGAGAGAAATATATATATGTGTGTTTGCAATCTAGCGGTCACATTTTTTGTCCGATTTACTTCAAATTTGGTAGGGACGTTCCTTTCTGTAATCAGTTGGACAAGTTCGTTGGGCAAAACAATCGCAAAACTCTAAACCATTTTTTTTGGGGATTAATCTTTCAAATCTCGAGTTTTTGGGCCCAAAAAGGGTCATAAAAGCCCCAGATGTAAGATCAATGCATGTAAAAAGATGGGAATTAGAGAGGCGAAAGTTTTAAGTCCCCTCTCGTCATTCTAGCATAATTATTTACCGATTTATTAAAGAAAATGTGTATCGACTGAACACAGTACGTTGCCTTATGGGGGTTTTACACTAGAAAAACCTGTTATTCCTTTGTTAGAGTACTTTTATCATCCCCAGCAACCTCACGGCTACTTTCAAGCCTGTCTGGACCTTCTCCTAACCTTATAATGCCCAAAATTATATTCCCAGCTTTGCAAGTAATTGAAACCAGGAGTATCAGAACAGCCAAAAAATCAATGTTTTCAGATTTCAATAAAAATTTGACAAATGTTTTTACACTTATTTTGAATTTTAAAAGTTGTTATGTGGAAATTCACTTCCCTCACGTCAGCGTGCTGCGTGCGAACTCGTTTTCTATTGAAATAAATTGTAAATGTGGAGTCGAAACGGTTGAATTTTCTAATTTTTTATATGGTAGACTTAAAATAGTAAACTAAATTTTAGCTCAATTAATACCATCATCAAAGAATTGAAAATAAATGTTATTTCAAAATAATCTAGGACGTTTTCTGACCTTAAATGCTTTTTCAGTGCATTCATCTATAATTTCCTCTCTTATGGTAGCAGGATATTATAAGTTGTTGTGTAAGTATTTGTGTTTTTACAAGGGTTAGATAGTTGGCAATCGTAATCGAAATAGTTAGGTCTATCTTTTACTTTCTCCCGATATACATTAAATTGGAGAAATAATTGTATTTGTCAACATTTTAGATTTTGAGTAATCGGTGGAAATATTCGTTTAGGTGCTCACAGAACCCAAAAAAGTGATTTTTTTAATGATGTCTACGTCTGTTTGTCCGTCCGTTGGGATTGTGTACACACCTAGATGTCACACCAATAATGGTCCGATTTTGATCAAATTTGGTATAGGCACTAATGTACGGTATCCTCAGGCTTTTTACTTTTTTTAATTAGGCTTTTGGTTTTCAACCGGTAATTGTCCCTAAAATCAAGCGCCTCTAACGATTTGATTTAACATTTTGTGGTTTATAATAAAATGACACTACCTGTATCTGTGGAAAAATTAGGGTTCAGAAAATTGGGCTTTTAAATGTCCCAAAATTAAGTTTTTTTACTTTAAATCAAACTATCTTTCTCTTATTTTGCTATCAATTATGGAGCTTGAAAGCTTGCAGTATCAGGGTTTTTATACAAAATCCTTAACATATTACAATTTACTCATACTTGATAAAAGTTGCTTAACATTACTAAATACATTGTTATCTTCAACTGTAATTTTTATGATTTTTCTACCACTAATAGTTTCGGAGAACATTAGAATTTTTAATTAGCGATAAACGCATCACTTTGTCCAATGTCATTTTTTATATAGAATTACATTTCTTTTTTATTCACTGATCGATGTAATTAGCTTTGTAAATATGCATTGAACAATAGAGGAAAATGAGAGTAACTTGCCAACTAACCCTTTTGGAGGGGGGGGGATGGAGTCGGCTTTTCCCGTCACAAACCTCTGTGAAGCAAATTAAACTGCAATTCCTGCAATACAGGGATTCAGGTACATATTTTAGAAAAAAGTATATATTTTACCACAATTACATTAAAACAGTAATTTTATAATAAACTGTTAACGGTATATATTTAGGCGGTTATTGTGTAGGCTTTCACAATTGCTATACTATATGTAGTGTAAAAAAATTAATTTGTTGATTAATAGCTTGTTAAATAAGGGAGAAAGTACGTGTCAGTTTTCTCTGATATCCGTCGATTTGAATTGCCATGCGTTAAAACCCCCAACGCATACGGATATGGGGTTGTGTTTGCGTGTTTCGCCGTTCTCTCTACAATGTTAAGCTGTAAACCGAAATCTGACCCCACTAACTCAATTTCTGAACAAAGGTTCTTGACGAGAGATATGAGGAAACATTAGTTTTTCGGTAAAGCTTTATGTCCATATGTCTAAATCTCGTTTATCACAATATTTTTACTTATAAATACCATTCCTTAATACCCCAACCATACGAATAGTGTTGTAAAGTTAACATTTTGATGGCACATTGTACATCGCATCTCGGTGGCGTTATATGTAGGCCTACACAGGCCATATGTCAGAGTTAATGTTGAAGTGCGGTCACAATGGACCAGTGTTTCATGAGGCAAAACTCTATTGTGCTCCGCCATCGTACATCCCCGGCTTATGTAAAACTGGTTGGCATTAATAAATCAACTTTTGGTGAAAGAGTCTGTTGGAAATAAGAGAGATGTGCATTAGCATTTAACATGATTTTTTTAATGCGTAAAAATGGAAGTTAGATCTAATTTTTTTCGTTATTATTTGGATTATTTCGCCTGTTGAAAGTTCAGGAACAGATAATTTAAAGCCACTTTTCTATAGAAACTTATTTTGAGTTAATTTCAAAAAGATTTCAGTAGGCTAAGGTCATACAACATTATAAGTACAACCTTTTGACACATTTTATTTTTGTGTGCCTTGAATGGCCTTGCTTTTTACGGTAAACTCGTATCTCATCCTCTAATCAGAACGATATCCTGTTTCCTTATTTACTACTGTACATTTGCGATAGTCTAACCTTGTTTCCAGGATTTGTGATCTTTTTCAGTTTAGATAATAAAAACACAATGCACCTAGCAAAAAATCATTAGATAAAATTTTGAATAGTCGTACTCTTAAAAATGTTAATTTTTAATCTTCATATAAAAAATAAGAACATTGTTACACAAAATATAAATCGAGCACAGTAAGTTTAAAAATATGTTTACAGCATGTGAAACACACAATGTTGTTCCTCAGTGAAATTTTAAAAGAGATTGAGAATAGAAAAAGTGTGCATGAGATTGTTTAACGATTTATTACATACCCTGTTTAGTTCTCTTATAGGATTTTTTCTTAGATTGCGAATACATATGGTTTAATTTCTCTGACCGCCTGAAACACTACAATTGACTATCTATTTTATGGGAATCTATAACCGTAGTCGGCATGGTAAGACCTAGGCCCGGAACCATGATAACCTTTCGTTTTGAGGCCCCCAGATGCCAAAAACACCATTCGTTCAAATTCATATGTATGAATATAAATATATATGTGTCCGTAGGCACGATAACTTTCATAAAATACCCCCGTAGCAGCAAACCTGCGTACTCAGCGAATTTCCAATGCATATATATGTATATTAATACCACATAAAGCCACATCCCAAGTTTCATCAATATACATTCATAAATAAACGATTTATGACATTTTAATTATTCTCCATAAGAATAACATGGGGCTGAGTACGCAGGTTTGCTGCTACGGGAGCCATTGGTAAAAAAATTTTTTTGAGCAAATATCAATGGTCCACAACCAGATGAAGTCGTATACCAAGTTTCGTCAGTATACGTTCTTAAATAAGCGAGATATAAAATTTTTATTTTCCTCCATAAGAATAACATTAGACAACGTACTGTGTTTAGCACTTTCAATATCTCGGTAACCAATTGACGTAGAGAAATGATCAAAATACCAAATTGTGTGTTTTTTAGATCCCAAGCTGAATCTAATGGGAAAAACTAAAATTTGACTATTTCCAAAATTATATGTAAAAAATTCGAAAAACCCATTTTTGGGGTACAGAACCCCCCAAAATACCCCTTCGGATAGAGCGATCTGGCTGGTTTTCGAACTTAAAGTCATAAATGTTGCTTTACACGTTTATACCAAATTTCATCAAAATCGGATAATTTTTACGAGAGTTATCGTGCTCACGGACACATATATATATATATATATATATATATATATATATACAGTTTCGAACCAATGGTGTTTTTGGGGTCTGGGGACCTCAAAACGAAAAGTTATCATGGTCCCGGGCCTAGGTCTTACCATGCCGACTACGGTAATAGCTTCTTCCCTATAGGGGAAATTCGCTAAAAGGTCTGATCTTGATAAATGTGTATCTATTCATTTTCATGAGTTCGAAAACCAGTCAGATCGCATTATTATAAAGGGTTTTTTTAGGGGGGGGGGGAGTGGTTTTATCCCTCAAACATTTGAACTTTTTACATATAACTATTTTTAAAGTTAAACTTTAGTTTGCACTGTTGAAATCAGCTTAAAAAAAAAACAATTTGGTATTTTGCGTTAATCTACTTCAATTGGGATATAGAAAGTGCTAAACACAGCACGTTGTCCAATGTTAATCTTATGGACTATAAGTAAAATTTGATATCTCGCTTATTAATGAACATATATTAACTAATGAAACTTGGTATGTGGCTTTATATGGTTTGGGTTTACTGATATTTGCATACAGAACCCTTTTTTGAACCCCCCATGGCAGCAAATCTGTGACGTACGCAGCAATAATGTTATTCTTATGGAGAATAAGAAAATGTGATATCTTGCTTGTTTATGAACATAAATTGGTAATACTTGGTAAGTCGCATCTTCTGGTGGTGATCTATTGGTATTACTCCGATTTCTGTAGTCCTCTATGCAGCAAGCCTGCATACTCAGTCCTAATGTTTTTTTACTGTCAAGGATAAATAAAATGCAAGATTTTGCTTATTTGTGAACATGCTTTGATGAAAGCGGGCAATTGGCTTCATGACGTAATGAAGTATTATTTGAAATTCACTGAGTATGCAGGTTTGCTACAACGGGAGTATTTTGGTTGTAGAATAACTTAATTGTTTCTGAGGGTATTGAAAATAACGATATATTGTGACTTAAATTTCCCCTCAGTTTTATATGCGATTAGTATTTGTGCTCGTAAAGGCTGAATTAAATATACTGTACGTTATCTATTGGTTAGGTTTATTAAAAACATTCTCATGTATATTATTTTTTGTTTTAACTAAACATCGAAATATAAAACATCGGAGCACATGCTCCTCGAAACAGAGTTAAGATATGTTGATATATAGTTTTATTCCGATTTTAATGATCCATGAAATAAAATGTGCCACCATAACTTGCTAATTTACATCTTAGGGCTTGTCCTATGACTTTGCAACATGTATGTTCGGCCTTCTGGCGCGGTTTTATAACAATTGTCTACCAAAGACCACTGGCTTCGCCATATGCATTTGGCCTTGCTATTTATGTTAGAGCTATACATATGCCTCGCCAATTTATTGTACGGAGCCTCCCCTATGGTGTTGATTAATTCGCCTGGAATTTGGAATAATTAATTAGTAGATGCGAATCCAATTAGATCTGCGCGCTGTAGCTGTGATTATTAGGACGACTATACAATGTTAATCACATAGGACTCTTTTACATATGTATGTAGAATGTATGTATTTTTATTTGAAGGGCAGGATCCGATATTATAATACATGGTTACTGTATAGGACCAGTCTCTTTGTTCGTATTTTCTGATATTAAGTCCGAGGTCACTTAAGCCTAAACCCTATTACGCGCCCTACAGCGGCACCACAAATGTCAAGTTTAAAACCATAGAGGAGTAAATCTATATTTTTAATACGCTAGGCATATTTTTGTCATAATTGTTTTGGAGCGGTGGTGCTACCGATCACCATGTCCAAGGTGTCGTTAGAAAGGTCTTAGCATTTAGTTTTGCCATCAATTAAAAAAATTTATAAAAGTCACCGAGGACATGGGAAAATATGGGGTCAAAGTCGCGATTTTCCCCATAGACATAATATGCAGTTACAAACCAACGATCGAGAAATCAGCTGTTTATTTAAGGAAGTGGTTAAACAAATAAAATCTGACCCTGAAAAATGGTTATTGAACGTACAGCTGGCAACAAAACACCAGTTTTTATTTGCACAAAATCAAAACATAACCAAAAAAACGTGGAGACTATAAGACGTCGACCAGGACGGCCAAGAGGAGGAGGCCGACGAACTTTAAATGGTAGACGCGAACGAAATACCTGCGCCAGGCGGTGTGAACGAAACAGTGGCGCTATCTGACGACAGAAGTCTAAATTACGTGTTGATTGAAAGTACGTTGTTATCATCCGTTAAATTTCAGATGTTTTGATATGTTTGTTTACAACTGAAGAAACCTTTCGTTGGGTACAAACTTGCTCGGATTCGAGCAACAGGACAGCTAGTTGAGTCTTAAAACCCCTAACCTTATAAATAAGTGTATATCAGATGAATCCGCATGTTACTATTGGGAGCCCTACATAGTGATATACGAACGGAATATGAGTGAATACTTGTCCGTTTTCTCAGATGCGGTTCTCACAACTCCTGCTCAGTTGACAGCGGCTCCTCGCTGATGGTGTATTTGGCCGTCTAGATTTGAATATTATTTGCAAAAAGTAATCCTATCCTATACTCTAATATGAGTAAGGTTTGCTTGCTTGCTTGCGATACGGATCTCAAAAACGGCTCCAACGATTTCCTTCAAATGTTCAAAATAACTAATTTCTGGGATAAAAATAAGTTCTAGACAGGCCTCATCCCTAGGAAAATTCAAATAATGTAAAAAAACTAAAATTAAAAGTTAAAAAATTAACATTGGGCTTATGGAGTTTCAAATCAAAACAAAAGAATTGTAACAGCTGTTCATAATCAACCAGGGTACTGTCAAAGTAATACTCATGTTGTTTATGATTATTAACATGTGGTTTCCTGAGAGCAGAGATTAAAAGATTTGAGTTAAGATTACATATATAGAGTAGTAAAATAAATCAAAGGGACATTGAGCTATAAATAACAACTGGAGGGACCTTAAAAATGTAGAAAAGAGGCAAATGAGTTATAGAAATCAGATTATCAGTAGGGGGAAGTGGTGAAATATTACTACAAGTCATCTAAACAAACTGACTGGCCTTCCCCCGAGCAAAGCTCGGCCCCCCAGGTACTGTATATTTTACTCGAGTTTAACAATGTGAGAAAGTCCATAATTTTACTATTTCGTTATTAAACTAAATAGTGAAATGCCGTAACTAAAAGTTGCAGGAGTAGTAGTTGGCAGTAGTTGCCGAGTATGTTCGTTGCGTAGCGTGTATCGTAGATGCACGACCCCCTTCAACAGCAGTAGTCGGTAGTAGTGGCAAGTGCAGTCGTGGCGTAGCTTGTATTGCAGAGGTGCGACCCCGCCATCAACATTAGTTGGCAGTAGTGGCAAGTGCAGTCGTAGCGTAGCGTGTATTGCAGAGGCACGACCCCTCCAACAGCAGTAGTTGGTAGTAGTGGCAAGTGCAGTCGTAGCGTAGCGTGTATCGCAGAGGCGCGACCCCGCCATCAACAGTAGTTGGCAGTAGTGGCAGAGTGTAGTCGTAGCGTAGCGTGTATCGCATAGACACGTACCTCCCCCCATCAACAGTAGTCGGCAGTAGTGACCGAGTGTAGTCGTAGCGTAGCGTGTATCGCAGAGGCACGACCCCTCCAACAGTAGTAGTCGGTAGTAGTGGCAAGTGCAGTCGTAGCGTAGCGTGTATCGCAGAGGTGCGACCCCGCCATCAACAGTAGTTGGCAGTAGTGGCAGAGTGTAGTCGTAGCGTAGCGTGTATCGCATAGACACGACCTCCCCCCATCAACAGTAGGCGGCAGTAGTGGCCGAGTGTAGTGGTAGCGTAGCGTGCATCGCAGACACACGACCTCCCCCCATCAGTAGTCGGCAGTAGTGGCCGAGTGTAGTCGTAGCGTAGCGTGCATCGCAGACACACGACCTCCCCCCATCAGTAGTCGGCAGTAGTGGCCGAGTGTAGTCGTAGCGTAGCGTGTATCGCAGAGGCACGACCCCGCCATCGCCACCGTACCACCATTACGTGGTAATTGCGCAGCCCAGTTTAATAAGCGCTTGCCATTATCGGGGCTCACGCACTGCGACCCCCCTATCTGATCCTTTGCCTTAACTATTCGCTACCTACCACTGCTTGTTGTAGATTCGGTGAACGAGTTGAGAATCTACGAAATGCCATCGTAATAAACTTGTCCTATAATTATCACATGACTTCAACAACCTTACACATTTCTACATGTCACTGTCGTGGAGTGATGTCTTATGTTATATATGTTTATTTACTTAGAGTTTCAATACTAACGTTACAAAATTACAGGCATTTAAGATATGTGAGGCTCTACGCAAGCTGTTAACCATTGTGTTTGCGTCTTGCTCTTTGCTTTAAGCAGTCAGACTTGTTCCATTCCAGGGATGTCCAACAGAGGTTGGGTGTGGACGGCTTTCCCTGAACGAATGTGTTAATTGAGTATCTAAAAAATTGCCTTTGACATACAACAACAAAAATTATCCTTATTAGTGAATTTCAAATGGAAAAAATATCTAACTTATTAACATGACCCGTAAACGTAATTCTGGGACCACCATAGAAGTTCTCATTTTGACCCCCTAAACACGTTTTGGAGAGGGGGAGGGGTTGCTAAAAATAATATGTATGTTAGTTTTATCATCATCAGAACCCTGATACCTAATTTTGACCTGGCTGGACCTCCTCCTAACCTTATATCGCACAATAATGCTACCCCATTGCTGATAATGAAATAGAACCAAGAGAATCAGAATATCAACAAACATTTTTTGTTCAATATCCATAAAAACTTCCGTTTCTGTGTTTCAATATCGTATTTTATTTTATGAAATATCTTTTCCCTCATGTCAGCAAGCTGCGTGCGAACTGGTTGCTCAATTTACTTCGATTTGGGAATTTACCCTATAGGGAAGAAGCTAAACCGTAGGTGGCGTGGTTATACTTTTAAAGACCGAGACCATGGTATATTTTTGTTTTGAGGCCCCCATATGACAATCACACAAGTTAACTTTTTATCCGTTAACAAGACTCTTGTAAAACAAATTCCGTTATTTTCGAAAATTATCGGTACAGATATTTAATGTAGCATTTATTTGAACAAGTTTGAAAACCCAACATACCGCTCCATTCAAAGAGGGGATTTTCAACCAAAACTTGTCTTTTTTTTGGGGGGGGGGGCGAGTAGACTTTTTTTAATCGAGTCGAGACGAGTAGTTCTTTAAGGAGGAAAACACTCATTTTATTTTTTTAGCGAATATCCCCTGTAGGGAAGAAGCTATTACCGTAGTCGGCATGGTAAGACCTAGGCCTGGGACCATGGTAACTTTTTGTTTTGAGGTCCCCAGACCCCAAAAACACCATTCGTTCGAAAGTGTATATATATGTGTGTCCATGGGTGCGATAACTCTCATAAAAATTGTCCTATTTTGATTAAATTTGGTACAAAGTGTAAACCAACATTTATAACTTTAAATTCGAAAACCAGTCGAATTTTATTTCGCACCATTGGATTCAGCCTTAAAAAACACAATTTGGTGTTTTGATAATTTCTCTACGTTAATTGGTTACGGAGATATTGAAAGTACTAAACACAGTACGTTGTCCAATGCTATTCTTATGGAGAATAAGACAAAAATTATATCTCGCTTATTTATGAACGTACACTAACGAAACTTGGTGTACGGCTTCATCTGGTTGTGGTCTATTGTTATTTGCACAAAAAATCAATTTTTACCGATAATTCCCGTAGCAGCAAACCTGTGTACTCAGCCCCCATGTTATCCTTATGGAGAATGAGTAAAATGTAATGTCTTCCTTAATTATGAACATAAATTAAAACAACTTGGTATGGCTTCACCTTGTTGAGTTATATTGATATTTGCATAAAAACTCATTTTTTCTGTTCATTTTTGCAGCAAAGCTGCATACTCATCCCCCATGTTATTCTTATGGGTAATAATCAAAAGGGTATATATCGCTTATTTAGGAATGTATATTGATGAAACTTGGTATGTGGCTTCACCTAGTTGAGCTATATTGATATTTGCATGACAAATCAAATTTGTTCTTCCTTGTTGCAGCAAACCTGCTCACTCAGTCCCCAAGTAATTCTTATGGAGAATAATTAAAATATGATAAGTTGCTCATTTATTAATGAATATTGATGAAACTTGGTATGTGGCTTCATATAGTTGAATTCTATTTATATTTGCATAAAGACCAATTTGTTGTGTTACTTGTTTTAGCAAACCTACGTAATCATTCCCAATGTTATTCTTATAGAGAATAATTAAAATTGTATATATCGCTTTTTTGTGAATTTATTTTAATGAAACTTGGTATGCGGCTCAATGTTTTTTTAAGACATATCTTATGCATTGGAAATTTGCTGAATACGCAGGTTTGCTGCGACGGGGGTATTTATTGAAAACAATGTTATTTACATATTTAACTTTAATTATGAACATAACATTTTATTGAATTATAAATGTTATTTTGTATATTATTTTAACCTTTATTTTGTCATGAACGAATAATGATTTAAATTAAACAAATTTATATGTATATATATATTATAGCCTACTGATTTCAACAATAAAACAAAAGACAAGTATTACAAATATATATCCGTACAAAGATGTTGGGTTAGTTCATCAAAACTAGAACATTTGAACAAGACAGTGATTTTTTGCCCCCGACCCAAACACTCCCTGTGCCCCTCTTTTATTTCCTACTTTTAGTATTTGTTTTCTTTATTTCAGTCACTTATTTTGTTAAACATTTGTTTGCGGCGTAAACTTGGGTAAAAGTGCGGACTTATCCATGTCATTTTCAACTACTCGACTCGAATTTTCGAGTAGTCTCTAATACTCGCTCGGCCTCTATTAGAAAAGCCGACTGATTTATTGCTTTCATCCGGATCCCACCCTCCCCTCCCCTCCCATTTCCTTCCTTATCTCCAAGGTCAGATTTTTGCCCCCAACCCAAACACTCCCCGTGCCCCTCTCTCACTTCACAGTTATCGAAGTATCCATAAATAACTCTCCTGTCATTGTGGAGTATTAGAGACTACTCGAACATTCAAGTGTAGTAGTTGAAAATGGCAAAGCTACTCCCGCCGGGTAACCCAGATATACGCCACAAACCAATGTTTACAAAATAACTGACTGAAATCAAGAAAAATAAGCCTAAAATCTAGTTTTTTCTCTTGAACCTCCTTTTATATAAGCCAACAATAGATTTTAGGCTTATTTTTCTTTATTTCAGTCACTTATTTCGTTAAACATTGGTTAGCGGCGGAGGTATATATGCCATTTTCAACTACTCGACTAGAATTTTCGAGTAGTCTCTAATACTCGCTCGGCCTTCGAGTATTGGAAAATACTGGACAGGTACTCGAAAACTCGAGTTCTCGCCCACTCCTAGTTTGTTTATGTATATTTATAAACTTTCAAATCTATCCTCTGTGTTGCATCGTTGGATTCAGCTTAAACAAACTGTTAAGTAATTTTAATTGTTGCCCTTCCTCAATAATTGCTTAGTGAGATATTGAAAGTGCTAAACACAGTACGTTGTCCAATGTTATTCGTATGAAGAATAAAAACTAATTGGTGTCTGGCGTGTTTATGAACGCATTAATAACATTTGGAAAATGGCTTCATCTAGTCGGGGCTTGATATTTGCGTAACAATTCCATTTTTTGTGGTCACCGTGGTCCTATCAAACCTGCGCATTCACCTCTAATGCTATTCTTATGAAGGAAATGTTTATGTGTTGTTGAAGGGACGGATTCAGATATCCAAAGATTCAGAGATTCTCACACGACCGCCGAAGCTTATTGTGTGTCCCTAGTACGTTAGTACGGGTAAAGTAATACCCGTACCCTTTATGTGACTCAGGCCAACACTAACGCCACCTGGTTGCTTGCAACCAAACTTGGAGGATAAGAACAAATTGTACATCTCGCTTATGAGTAAACTTTAATATTTTCATAAAAAACCTTTTTTGTTGTGTGTGATCCACGCTGCAGGAACCCAGCGTACTCAGTGACGATGTGATTCTAATGGAGAACAAATCAAATGTTATATTTCCCTTGGTTACGAATCTTAATGAAACCTGGCAAGTGGCTTCACGTGGTAGTGGGTTACATGTTGTATTGCATTGGAAATTCGATGAGTATGCTGGTTTGCTGCAACGTTAGTATTTCTATACTTTATGTATAAACAGGATTTACATTATCCTATTCTGCAGCGATAACATCGTTATACCAACAACTCAATTAACCGTTTTATTTCTAAAATTAACTATCACTCACATACAAGCTAACATCTCTGATTCTCAAGACGGGACGTTCCATGCAATGGGAGCAGGAAGCAGGTTCAGAATTAACGTAAATTATTCCCCTTCCAGCGAGGCCCTTGTCGTTTGAATAATACAAGCATAGCAGCGACGCCGACGACGGGACGGTGCGAGTCAAGGAGGTTCTGGTAGTCCAGCATAATGTAATGCGCATCTTGTCCCTTCGACTGAAATGGACGTATAATTGCAAATAATTCTATATATTTGCTTTAGAAAATTCTGTTAATTAATGCTTTCCTTTCGCTTCTAAAAAACCCTACTAAACTTTAAAATGCGCTGTTATTGCATGGTGATGTTTGGTCCTTTATTATATTGTAAACGGTTTTAATACAGCGTGGCTCTCTAACTTTTTATAACTTATCATGATTTAGTTTTACCACTTCTTTTCTAATCCATCACGCAGATTTAAGCCATTTTTGCCCATGACCTTCAGCGTTTTGTTGTTTTATTGTCACAGACATTTTTAACTTTCTGGTATGGAACAACCCAAACCCTGAATTGATTTTAATACTATCGACATTTTAGCGAATTTATCCTATAGGGAAGAAGCTATTACCACAGGTGGCATGGTAAAACTTCAGCCCAAGACCATGATAACTTTTTGTTTTTAGGTCCCCAGATGCCAAAAACACTATTCGTTCAAAATTTTATATATATATATATATATAATGTGTAAGTGTGTGTGTGTGTGTGTGTGTGTGTGTGTGTGTGTGTGTGTGTGTGTGTGTGTTAACACGATAACTTTTGAAAGAAACGCCCGTTGTTTATGAAATTTGGCACAAATGTGGAGAGTAACATTTATGACTAGGAGTACGCTCTTATCGCGTATAAGGATTGAGCTCACAGTTAAAAATACAAAAAATGTTTTAATTGACAATATACCTCATGGGCCCTCCATTATAACTGCAGCTTGACAATGACATACATATCCAGAACATGACAAACAATGAGGCCTGAAATCTGTCAATCAGTCAGACAAAGTGCATATGAAGTAGTTACTCACCCCTCAGTCTCACTGAGGGCTGTATCATCTAGGCCCTCATAATAATATTAGCTGAAGATTTTGATAAAATATAATATGTTGGCGGCAATAAAGGTCCCCAATCAGTGAGAGCATGTGGTTTAAAAGTAGTTACTTACACTTCGGTTCCACTGGAGGACCCATCAGGATATTTATTTTATTGTAGCTTAATATTGCTGTAAAAATCTATAAGTATAAATACAGAACTTGATGAACAATACGTTTTAAAATCAGCCAATTGGTTTTGAATGCCTAAATATTTTAAACTCTAATCCAGAGGTTTTAATGTAACACATTAACCTTACTGGGGGGAGGGGGGCTGTTCCCCAGGCCTCCCAAAGTTATTGTAGCTTGATACGGTTGTTCAAATACAAAGGTAACCTATAAATGCAGAACTTAAAAAACAATAAGGCTTAAATCATTCAATTTGTTTTTATGAAGAATAAATTGCCTCATTTCAAAAAGAAAGGAGACGTAGTATCTTATGTTAAATATAATCTAGGAAGAAATTAAAACTTTTTGACCCACTTCTTAGAATCCACGAGTCATTGTGTCAAGGTCCAAGATTTTGTATACATCTTAATATATAAATACCACTGAAGCAGCAAACCTGCGTACTCAGAAAATTTCCAATGCATATATATATGTGTATCTTAATGCCACATAAAGCCACATATCAAGTTTCATCAATATACATTCATAAATAAACGATTTATGACATTTTAATTATTCTCCATAAGAATAACATGGCGGCTGAGTGTGCAGGTTTGCTGAAGCAAGGAATTCCAAAAATGGGGTTTTATACAAATATCAATATAACTCAAGTAGGTAAAGCCACATACCAAATGTGAATAATTTATGTTCATAATTAAGGGAGATAACATGTTACTTATTCTCCATAAGAATAACATGGGACTGAGTACACATGTTTGCTGCTACGGGAACTATCGGCCAAAAGATGTTTTTTAGTGAAAATATCAATAGACCACAACGATATGAAGTAATATACCAAGTTTCATCAGCAAAAGTATATAAATAAGCGAGATATACAATTTATCTTATTCTCCATAAGAATAACATTGGACAACATACTGGGTTTAGCACTTTCGATATCTCTGTAACCATTTGACGTAGAGCAATAATCAAAACACTAAATTGTGCGTCTTTCTAAGCTGATTCCAATGGAAAAAACTTAAATTTGACTTTTTCAACAATTATATATAAAAAGCTCAAAAAACCCACTTTTGGGATACAAAACCCCCCCAAAATACCTCTTCGGATAGGTTG
Organism: Allygus modestus; assembly: GCA_963675035.1. Lineage (NCBI taxonomy): Eukaryota > Metazoa > Arthropoda > Insecta > Hemiptera > Cicadellidae > Allygus > Allygus modestus. Next base: position 233,170,183 of record OY776111.1, read on the forward strand.
ATCGGTCTGGTATTCGAACTTAAAGTCATAAATGCCGCTTTACACGTTTATACCTAATTTTGTCAAAATCGGATGAATTTTACGACAGTTATCGTGCTCACGGACACACACACACACACACACACACACACACACACACACACACATATATATATATATACAGTTTTTGAAAGAATGGTGTTTTGGCATCTGGGGACCTCAAAATGAAAAGTTATCATGGTCATGGGCCTAGGTCTTGCCATGCCGACTACGGTAATAGCTTCTTCCCTATATGGTAAATTCGCTCAAATGGATCCCTATTTCCCTTGGTCACGCCATTACTTGAGAATTAGTGGACCAAATTGAATAATTATTTGTTGTTGAGTTCGTTTATGGCAGGACAAGGTTCTTATAAAAGACAATTTTTAATCCGACCTAAGAGCTCTGCCCCACAGGCCTTCAAAGTTCCTATTGATTTGAACTAAGTTCAGTTAGTTACACCAAGCAGCTGTAAACATACTTGAAAGTCATATACATATGTTGATTATAGAAATAAAAAGCTATTTGAATGGAAACTCTCATTTTGGAAATAAAGAGTACTTGAATGGCAACTCAAACTCTTTTTTTTATATTCAAGTGAGCATAGCGCATGAGCTAATCCGGGAAGCGAGTGAGCGAATCGAACATGCTTATCTTGAAAATGAACGAGTATTTGAAATAAAACAAATTCAATGACATTAGGACAACGTCTGTTGGGCCAGCTAGTTATGTATATTAATGATTACAGACGCTGTGTAGCATTCAAGAATCCAAAAACATTATGATCACATTCTTTTTAAGTAATGGTGTATTATAATCCCACTTATGTTTTATATTATTGACTATCTCAAGTTTAATTTATGCAAAATTTCTTTGCAGTAAAAAATAATACGGGGACTTCTGCTTGAAACAATATTTATTTGTGTATTAAGGGAGTAAAGTGCAACTTTGTTCCCTAAGGGAAATTGTTGGCGCCCGATGCCATAGGCCAGGGCGATAAATTTACACACAACATTTTTCCCACACCCCAAAAGCCACAGTATTGATAAGTATTCACATTCACAAACACTTTCCATTTTGGTTGCGTAATGCGTAATAACTAAACTCGGAACGTTAATTGCAGCTAGAGCAAAATATCAATCAGCTGATCCGATTCCCTTATAGCTGCAGCATTAATGATTGCAGCGAAATGTCAGCTGATTCTGTTCCGGGAGACAAAGTAGCACTATACTCCTTCAATACAAGGAGTAAAATTTGACTTTACTAAGTAGGTGGGGGGAAACAAAATTTATTATACAAGATAGGAACGACGTTTCCTTCCATTTTTAAAATGTATTGTATTAGTTCACACATACGCAAAAAGTTAGAGAAAACTTAGTAAACAAATTTCATAATCGGCCTGGAAGGACAAGTCCTGCACAGTCCATTAACACATATATAATTCCAATTTCTGGTAAATAGTTCAACTAAATTTGATCAAAATTTTAAACAGGAGCATCTCTTTTACTTGTTAAATATGAAAAGTAATTTTTCTCTGAGAAAAACATGTTTTCTGAAAATAAAAGTACCAATCTCTGTAGGACAGGAGCTTCAATTTCAGATCAAAACTATTTAAATCGGTCCTTTAGTTTTTGTTAGTGGATTTACTAAAGGAATGTTGTTGATATTTGAACATGTGCTATTATGAGAGCCAAAAATTAAAATTAATTTATTATTAGAATCAACACATCTAAACTAAACAAAGATATTGATGACATTAGTGTATGTCAAAACCTATTATAAGTTATATAGTTTAAGCTGTTATAACCTATATAAGTATTATATTTAATAGATTTTGCTAGTAATGTACCGTAAGTGATTTATTGAAAGTTGAACAAAATTTGTTATGAGAATAATAAACGCAAACATTGTGCGTTAAAAATCACCTAAAAAGAACAGAAATGTAATTATGACAAACTGCAGGCCAAAACCTTTAATTTAATACTAAAACAGTTAAAATTGGCACAGTAGTTTTTGCTAATAGATTTACGTAAAGAATTAAAAAAAAATGTTAATCGGGCTGTTTTGGGAGCTAAAAGTATTTTGTATTGAGAAAAATCTATACTTATAATGTAATGGTTGTGCATTTGCGTGTATGTCCCAGGGGATTTTGAAAACACCTACTCAAAACTGCTCCGGACCATAATGTTGTAGAGGATCAACAAATTGCAGATAGGTACTTTTTTGTTTTTCCTCAAGACCTCAGGACTCTGCCCCAGTGGCATAAAAAGCCGCCATGTTATTCTTGTTGAGAAAATGTTTTGCTCTAACGGCTCCTCAAACTTGCTCAAACCTTAACACATTGTTGGGGGACTAAAAGACTGGATATTCCTATCAGTGCTTAGTGTGATTTCCATAAATCCCTTACAATGGTTGTTCCCGGCAAAACATGTTTAAGATGAAAAACATGATTAGTAGAATCAACATTTGATAGCTGGACAAATTATAAGACAATATCTTTTGAGATCTAATATAACTGAAATCTAAAAAACCGAAACCAGGGTAGACTTTCATAAGTGGAACGATATAAAAAACCGAATGAAATTGTTCGATAGGGTATAACGATTATTTAGGTTATTCGGTTATGGTTTCAGTTAGGCCTATTAAGGTTTTGATTATTTAGGTTTCAGTTAGGCCTACCGTAAAACAGGCTTGACCCGGACACTTTTTTACTATTTTTAGGTTATAGTGCCTTCCCATTAACATGTCACCATAAAAACCAGACCATTTTAAAGTGTGTGTACTATTCACAATATCCATTTACCTTTAGCCTAACTTATATATTATTATGTTGGATGTTATTATAACAAATATAAATACCCCCGTAGCAGCCAACCTGCGTACTCAGAGAATTTCCAATGCATATATATATATATATATATGTATCTTAATACCACATGAAGCCAAATACCAAGTTTCATCAATATACATTCATACATAAACTATTTATGACATTTTAATTATTCTCCATAAGAATAACATGGCGGCTGAGTATGCAGGGTAGCTGAAGCAAGGAACACAAAAAATGGGGTTTTATACAAATATCAATATAACTCAAGAAGGTAAAGCCACATAACAAATTTTATTAATTTATGTTCATAATTAAGGGAGATAACATGTTACTTATTCTCTATAAGAATGACAAGGGAGCTGAGTACGTAGGTTTGCTGCTACGGGAACTATCGGCCGAAAAATGATTCTTAGTGCAAATATCAATATACCACAACGATATGAAGCAATCAATATACCAAGTTTCATCAGGAAAGTTCATAAATAAGCGAGATATACAATTTTTCTTATTGTCCATAAGAATAACATCGGACAACATACTGTCTTAGCACTTTCAATATCTCTGTAACCATTTGAGGTAGAGCATTGATCAAAACACCAAATTGTGCGTATTTTTAAGCAGATTCCAATGGGAAAAACCAAAATTTGATTTTTCCAACGATTATTTGTAAAAAACTAAAAAACTTATTTATAGGGTACAAACCCCCCCCCAAAAAAAAATACCCCTTCGGATAGGTCGATCTGTCTGGTTTTCGAACTTAGTCATAAATGCTGCTTTAAACAATTATACCAAATACCGTCACAATCGTACTATTTTTACGAGAGTTATCTTGCTCACGGACAAATATATATATATATATATATATATATATATATATACAGTTTTGAACGAATGGTGTTTTTTGGTATCTAGGGACCTCAAAATGAAAAGTTATCATGGTCCCGGGCCTAGGTCTTACCATGCCGACTACGGTAATAGCTTCTTCCCGATAGGGGAAATTTGCTAATCCCTAAAGGGGAAATTCGCTAAAAATAAATTAAAGTGTCCGGGTTAACCTCCATAAACGGTCTTGAACCGGACATCCACCTAACTAACATTATAACGTATAAACTGATCTCTTCTGTCCGTAGTTGGACAGTGTTTTGAGGTCTGCAGATGCCTTTGCACCAATCAAAGGCTTAAAAGTGAAATAAATACAAAATTGTTATGGGTTGGGGATGAAAAAAGGGTATTCTTCAGGCGTTTCAGCTGTTTATTCTTTGCAACTAAAATGAAACGAAACAAAGAACCGTTAGGGGAAAAGGCGTTTAAAATACAGTTTGAAACAAGGGGTCCATTATATTTCCCACGGACATGATCACTTATGGTCGATTTAGACAAAGAATACTTTTTCGCCACTGCTCTTATAATTAATACCGTATCGGAGCTAAAAACCACAATGTTGTTATTAGCTATGGCGGGAATACTGTGTTTAAGGCAGAAACGAGTCGTAACGGTTGAGAAGTGTCACATCCATGGAGTATAATAAAAGTGTCCGGGTCAAAACTGTAATAGGCCTGTCGTTAATATGAAACTTTTTTTACATATATGTTGTTTATCTCTAATCAAATCAAATCATCTTTATTCACAATATGTATACATAATACATGAGAATAGTGTCAAATTCCAAACTAAAAACTAAAGGCTATGGACTACGAGTTATAAAACTCCTCAAATGAGTATAGTTGTTTTTCAAGTAGATAATTTTGTAACATTTTCTTAAATTTATTGATATTATTTTCAGTTTTCAACAAAACGGGAAGTTTACATAAGAATTTTGATCCAATATATGAAGGTTTTTTTTCATAAAATGTTAATCTATGGTGAGTGGGTATGATGGTATTTTTATTTTGAGTATTATATTGATGAGACTGACCATATTTCTGTTTTAAAGGATTTAGAATTGCTTTTAATACCGTATCATAAATATATTATCCATATACAGTTAATATTTTTAAAGTTTTGAAATGTTCTTTTGCAGAGTGATCAGGTTTCAAATTTAAAATTATTCTGCCAGCTTTCTTTTGTTTCTTCAAAATGTCATTTAAGTTTTCTTTTTTTGTTGACCCATATAAAGCCAAGCCAAATGAAATATGGGAATGAATATGGATATTGTATATCATTTTTAACACTCTTATATCAGTGCATAAAAATGACATCCTGCGTAAAGCGTAAATTCCTGAGTTAATTTTAGAAAGAACTTTTTGCACATGACAATTCCAATTCAAATTCTCATCTATTTCCAACCCCAAAAATCTAGTAAACTTTTCGATTTCTATTACCCTAGAATCGATTGAAATTGTTGGTTCAATCTTTCTACTGCACTGAGCAGTCTTAAAGGAAACAAAATTTGTTTTTGATAAATTTAATTTCAATTTATGATTGTAAAAAAAGTCTATTATACTTTCCAATTCTAGGAAATATAAAATTTCAACATCGTCAACACTTTGTGCTGACAGTTTCAGATTTGAATCATCTGCATAAAACACCAAGTTGTCTTGCGGTATTTTTTTAAGAGTTTGTGCAATATCTTTTACATAGCAGACAAAGAGGAGTGGCCCTAAATAGCATGGAATTATGCACACTTAAATTTCAAATAAAATTATGCCTTATTCACGAAAACAATCGGAAAAACGTAAAAAATGACATGTCTTAGTTAGACATAATATTTTATTTCTGTGAAAAGACGTGAGTTATAAACGATTAGAGCATGCCTCGTTTAGAGCAGAGATCCATGCACTGCTCCGAAAATTCGTAGCTCCGAAACACACTACTCCGAAAATATTTTCGGAAAAGTGCATTTCGGAACACTGCTTTAGGAGTAGTGCATTTTCGGAGTTCTGATTTTCGTAGCTACGCATTTCGGACTAATGCCTTTTAAACTTGGTATTTTTTCGAAGGTCTGCCTTTCGGAGTTGTGAATTTGCGGAACAAAGCCACGCACTTGATTTTACAACTCCGAAATGCACTGGAAATTTAGGCCTCTGCGGATATTACGAAGAGCCTGCGTGTAAATGCGGCAACACGGCGTACATTCGTGGGTGGGGCGAGTTAGTCTATTCATTGGCTAATACCGCCATCTCAAATCCTCCTCTAACCCCTTTGTCCCCTCCAAATTAAATTGAACCACAAATGCCTACCTCCGAAATGCAGTACTCCGAAGTGCACTGCTCCGAAACCATTACTCCGAAACGCACTACTCCAAATTCTTTTCGGAACAATGCTTTTCGGAACTCTGATTTCGGAGTAGTGATTTTCGGAGTAATGCATTTCGGACTAATGCCTTCGAAAATACCTATTTATTTCGGAGTAGTGCCTTTCGGAGCTATGCATTTTCTGATCAATGCCGCGCTCTGTTTAGAGCATGTTCTGCTCTAAATAAATTTAGGCCTACCTATAACGAACGACTGCTCAAGTTTTCAGGTTAGTTTAGAAATAATTATGTTTACAAATATGTACGTGTCCAGGTCAAGACCCCCTGTCTGGGTCTAGCCGGTTTTACGATACGGTATGTTATGTTTCAGTTTAGGTGTCTTGAAGTTTGTCCAGATAACAAACGTCGGTTCCAATATTACTTTAAACATGCATTGTCAGGAATAACATTATCATGTTATGTTTGTTCATTTTATTTTTATTTTAAGTTAAATTGAATATCAAACTAAACTAAACAAACATGACGTAGGTACGGTACCTAATTACAAACATACAAGCTATTAAATATTAATCAGTGTTAAAAATATCAACCTTATTAATATACCGTAGCCTATCGAACAATTTCATTTGGTTCTTTATTTTGTCCCACTTATGAAAGTATACCCGAGCCGAGTAAGATCGAAACCATATTGGATTCGCCTGGGTAAATTAAATGTAAGATAAACAAAAGTAATAGCCTATTTTGGATTTAAAATTTGTATCACTTTACCCTTGTTTCTGGGAAAAACAAATGTGATTTCCACACTCTAGAGGTAAATTTATATGAGGTTAGTTCAATGAAATTGATCATTTTCAATCAAAAAGTAGGCCTAGGATGAACTTGTGCCAAAAGCCAC